>MJUU01060517.1:156432-169960 GCA_002080025.1 Modiolus philippinarum
TTCGTAAAACCTGTGCATGACTTATTTTAGATAACACGTTGGCGAACGTCGTGAAATTTTTAGCATGTTCAAAGGTTTCCGACGATTCAACGTTTGACAACGCACACCAGCGTGTACGAAAATATTCTCACATGTTGGCGAACTTAGGCGCTGTGCGTTCTAGTGTCACAGGCGAGGGCAATAACAGAAACTTAGGTATTGATTTGTTGCTTACAACGAGAAATGAGTTAATATTCCCTATTCCTAAAAAAAATACATTAAATCATGGAAGGATTTATTCTCAGAATTATTTCACACATTAATAAGCAGCTGTTATTTTGACCAATGTAAAACAATTTTAACCTGTAACATTTTTATGGACCCAAGCACTCATTTCAATTCACATTTTAAACTGTTGGTTGATGGTAACAGATAAAACTTAAAGTTTTACAAGTTTATCTATTCATTTAAGGTTATTTTTGAATCAGGTTGATTGGCAATAAAAACAAAACAAAAAAAAAACGTTATTTGTATCTATTATTACTATTTGAATACAATATATGCCTTTAACAACTTTGGAGATCATTGAACACATCAGATATACAATGTAGATCAAAGCGTGTTAAAAGGAGAAAAAAACAGAGGAATAATATTTTTGCCTTATTATGTAGGGGAGAAGCAAAGAATATGCCACGTCAAGCAGTCGATCTAGCATCCTTCAAAATTTGGGGTAAGAATTTCTGAAAAACAGGGCCACATTTTTTTACCAATTCAAAAAGAATCTCAACAAGAAAGGGTTCAAATCCTGGAATTATCGGGATCAGCCTGCTGCGTACCATTAAACTTTTTCTCGATCAAAACCTGTGACTATATACGTACATAGTAAATTTACTGGGAATACTGCTAATTGCATACAAGAATAAAGAGCGCAGCATGTCGACCACTGAAATTTCAACAATTGTAAATTAATATAAATGTGGACACAGTAATTTGCTGGACACACTAGAGGCTCTCAAGAGCCTGTATAGCTCACCTGGTCAATGACTGGCATAAACTGCAGCCTAAATTACTCATTTTCTAGAAGTTTCAAAGGAGAAAATCTTGGAACAAGTTTTCCCCATAGGGTCCAATGTTAAACAATGGTCCCCGCTGGCGGCCATCTTGATCATGTTTTACTATATTTCTTAATTTGTTGGGCTTTTTTGACAGAAAAACATTCTTGCTAAGGACCACTTTTGACACCAGTTTTGAAGTCAAAACATCATTTTGTAAATGACAGGCAATGACAATTTTCAACATCAGTTTTGGAGTCACAACATCAAAATCTATTTGGAAACCATATTTCATTGAAATTGGACAATGTTGAATTTTCCCGCCTTTTTTGGTGGCCATTTTGAAAATGGCGTTCAACGAACAATTTTCAACATCAGTTTTTGAAGTCGCAACATCCATATCTATTTGGAAACCAAATTTTATTGAAATCGGAAAATGTTGAATTTTCCCGCCTTTTTCGGCGGCCATTTTTGAAAATGGCATTGGACGAATAATTTTTACCATCGGTTTTGAAGTTGCGACATCAATACCTATTTGGAAACCAAATTTCATTGAAATCAGACAACGTTGATTTTTCCCGCCTTTATTGGCGGCCATTTTGAAAATGGCAGTCAAAAAACAACTTTCAACATTGGTTTTGAAGTCGCAACATCAATATCTATTTGGAAACCAAATTTTATTGAAATTGAACAATGTTGAATTTTCCCGCCTTTTTTTTGGCAGCCATTTTAAAAATGGCGATCAAAGAACGATTTTCAACACCACTTTTGAAGTCAGCATAGCATGGCAAACATTTTATCAATTTACACTTAACTTTCATCTTCTATAGTTTTGGAAATAAAAGACGAAAAATATGAAAATTTTTTAGTCTTTTATACTTTGTACCCTGTATGTAAAATCACAAAAATTAGTAAGTTGAACAATGTATATTTTTGACAAAAATGAACCAAAATGGAAATCCTTACCATATGCACATCTTCAAATGAACAGCAAAATAAAAACATTCTAGCATGAAAAAACTTTAGGAGGAGTTGCGCGGACAAACCATGTACACACCTCGGATGGACGGAAGATGGATGGATGGATGGACGGACGGACAGGGGGAAAAATATGCCCCCGACTTTTCGTCGCGGGGGCATAAAAATGAATTAAAATTATATGAAAATTAAAGATTTCACATATTTTGAAATATTGCAATTTGGTCCCTTTGACCCGTTAAAGTTTGGAAACTGTAAGAGCTACGAAGAATCTATTGACATATTACTGAAAGCCCACAATAAGAGAAATAAAAAATCCCTCAAAATATAATAACAAAAAAGATTTCACATATTTCTAAGAATTGCAATTTTGTTCCCTTCGACCTCTCAAAGCTTGGAAGCGGTAAGAGCTACACCAGATCCTTTGGCATACTACTGAAAGCTTACAATGAGAGGAATCCAAAAATAAAATCCCATCAAAATCTTATAAAATATAAAGATTTAAAATACATTTCCAAAATTGCAATTTTGGACCCTTTGGTCCCTTATAAATCGGAAGCGGTAAGAGCTAAGCCAAATCCGTTGGCATACTACTGAAAGCTTATAATTAGAGGAATTCAAAGAAAAATATCCCACTGAAATCAGATGAAAAATGAAAATTTGATTTAATCTGCATGTTTGCAATTTTGGTCCCGTTCGACCCCTCATAGCTGGGAAAGGAACAATTCATCAAAAATCTGACAGTGCAGTGCTATGTTAATTTTTTCATAAGGAATTCATTTCAAAAAACTTCAACAAAATCGCACTAAAAAGAGACGAATTTAAAGTTTTGAGATTCGCCCTCTTTGGGCCCATTTATTTCATGAACGGTGAGTGCGACGTGAAATCCATTGGCATACTACATGTTGGAAATTTCCTCAGAAGTGCACTAAAACAAACCCCATCAAAATCCGATAAATAATATATTCTACAGCCCAATATACAGCCAGAATACCCAAACCAATTCCAGCCTTACTTTTGTGCAAAGGAACATCGTGAAGGATTGATTAACTAGAACTTAAGTTATCGTACCGAAATTTTGTGTCTACAAACTCCGACGACACCGACGACGACGTCGCAAGTATCATAGCAATATACGACCTAAAAATTATTGCAGTTGTATAAAATGTAACCTTTTAGTGTAGAGAATTTTAGTAATGTATCAATATGAGGATTCCAACCTATCAAAATGGCGATAATACTCCATGAGTACGACTGGGAAGTATAATGTCAAGTGGAAAAAGAAATATCAGTTCATTTGCTCACTAGTGATACTAAACTCCGTGGCAAACATAATTTAGTTCATAGATGTATCTCCATTAACAAGATGCAGCTCGAAGCCCAAGAGCAGCCAATCAGTTTGAAAAAGTATGATAGTCGCTCATAGAATATATTTTACACGCGTAATCTCGTTGCATATAACATTCTACAAAGGCCAATAACCTAAATATTCATACAATATCCTTATTTCATTTGCAAATGATACAACCAAAAATTTAAATTGTATAAAGCAAAACGCAACTGCTTAAAAGAAGTGACAAACTGTAACAATACCATATTGCACGGAAAGAAATCATTCAAAATTGAATTTCAGATTTAAACAAATTATATTTGTATTCAGTGAAGAAAAAAAAACAGAAAATGTTAAAGATTAATAATATAACTAAGACTTAATTACAAGTCATAAAGGTCACGTTAGAACTTGGCATAAGAAACTACGTATTTGAAATAAATGAATATTTCATTTCTCAAGCTGTTCCCGATTGCCGTTAGTCTTCTGTCGTTCTTGCACTCTGTTGTCATGCAAAAGCATACACTTGATGACGATCAAGATGGGTGTATCTTTGAAACTGAATTAGAAAAAATGATGACTTTACCATAAGATATGCTAAAAGTATGGTTGCTGGGTAGAATTACACGAAATAAGTAGTCTTTGAGATTATCAGGATTTTAACGCAATTTGGAATCACATTTTAGAATCCTAAGTTTTCAGAATTTGTCTCTTTTTTTCAAATAATTACAAAAATATAAGGTTATAAATATGCTAAAAAGTCCAAAAATATATCAGTCTTTGATATTTTTAGGAAAGTTAAAATTAAAAAATTAAATCAATACATTAAAAAAATGTAGGGGAGATCGCGTCGCATGCCACATATGTCGAAAGAAAATCTGAAAGCTAATTGTTCATCTGTAGCGTATATGCGACACTTCTATAACAAAATTGAAACCTTAAATCCAAAATGTAGGAGGACTTCGCATGGCAAGAAAGTGACTAGACGTACAGACAGAAGTGGCCAACGAATATATCCCTGATCGTTCATTCGAAAGTCCGGAGATTATTAAGTCATTTTACACTATTTGTAAAGATAATACTAATCGAAGGACATCGAAAGCTAAAACCTTTTTTCGTTGATAATGGATAAACATTACTTTTTAGGTTTTAGAGTGCATTAAAATTTATTTCAATATTAACGTTAAAAATTTTCAAAAGCTGTCATTTTGCATGTAAGTGACATTGAAGTATGAAAGAATTCTTTGTTAAAAAAATATGCATTGGTGATTACTTTTATGTTTGTTGACGATCCTGAATTCATGTCAAAAAAGAACGATACATAGATTTAGCGCGTTCTGCGTCAAGCAATAGATTCCGCTCATCCGGAATTTGGGGCTTTCTTGAACTTATGCGGTATACACAAACCTCATTGATGAAGGCCTCATGGTGACTTCTAGATGGCGAACAGTATTGTACCATTGCTTGGTTTGACCATGTATTTGTAGAGACTATGTCCCGATGCATTTACGCCATATCTTTTCATTGTTTATTTGAAATAATTTTGTTTTGCTTTAAAAGTATGCATAAAAGATGATCAGCAAAAACGGTGTTTGATCGTTTTAACTGTGTTCGTGAAATTGGTATGTCGAATGAACAGAAGTAACGGGAACCTAGCCATACATCTTTAAAAAAGAACTTACACTAACAACGGCATGAACTCTTAAACAAGAGGAAGATAAAATTAATGGCTGTAGTCTATTACTCTTTTATGATAACTGTAAAGCTTTAATTTCCTGTCGGGGTTTGAGTGGGTATGCAAAGTTTCTCGCTAGCAACCAATAATGTTCAGACGGTATTACGTAGAATATCTGTTTGAGAACTCCTCGGAAATGGTCTGCTTACCTCGAATATGAAAAAGAAAAATGTAAACTCATGACTTAATATTCCTGTATTGGTGACACCAACATAATCTATAACTATAATTTCAGACGCTCTCACTTTAGATATTATTGAACAATTTGATAACTTTTTCTTTTAAAAATGTCTATAAAATATGTTTTAAACGTGAAGTGTAACAAAATAAGTTATGCACACTTAATTTACATTATCATCATGCATTGCTGTAACAAAACCCTTTAAAAATATGAAGATATGAAATGATACATTATAAGAGTATGTTATTTCGCTGTAAATCGAAGGAAATTGTTTAGTTTTTTTATGTGAAAACACAAGTTCCGAACTGCAACGACTATATTTTCATTACCTGTTTTAATCATATACCCTGTTTACTACTCTGTTCACTTTTAAATTTTATATATACTACATTGTATTTACCAATAAATGAATCATATATTAGAAAAGAAATTAAACAAGTAAAACCTCGCGCTATATAAATTCTTACGTGTTCTTAAATTTGAACAAGGAAGTTATTAGATATTAAAAAAACTAAATGCCTTATCAGATTTCAGATATTTTGTTTTGTCTACGTAAATACCTTTTATGCTCGGAAAATCATTTGAAAAATATGTGTTGCCATTTTATTCACCGATTTATTTTCATGATAATATTATTATAAATAATAATAATAATTAAAAAGTCAGTTGTTAAGAGAACAGTTGCAAGATTTTTCACAAGCTTTCTATCATGTGCACATATCATTTTGTATATTTTATCAAACATATGTAATTAATCTTAGAAGTGACATCCATGCATGATTGCATCCTTTGAAAAATGAGGATCAAATGGTGTCCAGAAAAAGGCTATTTTCAAAGATTTTGTTTTGCCAAAATTTGCCAAACGTTTGTCCTTAGCTGATTTTGGCTTTACATTTAGATCATTTTGGTTATTTGTTCTCTATCAGTTTTTAAACATCTTTGACTTTTTGGTCTTCCAAACGTTTAGATTTTATCTGCACTGAAGAGACATAAGTTGTCGAAATGCGCATATGCAGAATTTAAATTCACAGTAATTTCGGTATTTAGTTATTTGTATGATATGAATAAAGAGTTTTAGTGGATACTCGAACGCCGAAAAACTGCTCTTTTAAATTAAAATTATAAATATAAGGTGCACAGCTTGATCTAAAAAAAGAAAAAAAATATTTTTATCTCAAATATTTATTTTGAATTCAAAATTATAAAGTACAAATGTATAAAAATACCCATGTTGCAAAATAAACTGTAAATTTTGTAATGCTGAACACGTGTTTCAAGGAGTGAATCAGTAAAATAAAACTTTCAAGAACAATGTGCACAACCAGATTATGTGAGCAATATATCCTAAGATTTTGTTGGAATCTGACTCACAGTTATTAGGGAGTTTCAGATTAACAAACCAATTAACAAATGAAATTTTTTGGCTTAGTGATCCTCTGAAATACAAAATGCACAACTGCATCATGTGATCAGGTGAATAATATATCCTACAAAATTAGTTGGAATTAGACCGACAGTCCATTAAAGAGTTGCCGATTAACAAGTTTGTGAGACTTATCATTTTTATCAAAAGTACAAGTATCAAGTGCACAACTAGATCAGGAGAACAACATGTAATGAAAGTTTGGTTGGAATTAAACATATGATGGAGTTGTGTATTAACAAATGATATATTTTGGGATTAGTGAGCCTTTAAAATCTGTAAAATCAAAAAATCAAATTTGAAGTATCAGGTGAATAACGTATTCTGAAAGGAATTATTCCAATAAGATTAACAGTTTTGAAAGAGTTGTGGATTAACAGACCGACAGACGTTATAGGACTGTGAAAAGTAATCCCTTTATGTCGATTCTGCTGACAGCAGGTGACAAAAGATTTTAAGCATGTTCATTGCATTATTCATTATTTTAGTCCCATGGCATTAAATGTTTCATTGTTTTGTTAAATATCCGACCGAGGTTCATTGTCATATAAAGAGCATAGTGTTTGTATTCCTTTATACAGCCTGAACACACTGTCAAGCTTATAACAACAACTGAAAGTGTTGAAAATTGAAAATTGAATGAGAAACTATAATTTTTGAATCAGTGCTTTCAAAATATACACTAAAATTTCATTTATTGAATCATGAAGACAAAAAAAATCCTAAACCTGAATTGGATAAAGTACTTTAGACCTGTACTTATTTTAAAGACAGTATTAAATTAGCTATAGTTGTAATTGCTGTTCATAGTGGGTCGATCTCTCTTTAGTGATGCTTAAGCTTTTCTCTCTAAATGTATGTTTTGTATATCTCTCAAATTGTTTGTTCGCATTTATGAAGTTCAAAGTATAAATTTTTCCATATACTTAGCAAAATTAAAAACAAAAATACTTATGTTAATCTTGAATATTGTACAAGTTTCAAGTTTTCAAGTTTTATTTCTACACTCAGACATTGGATACAATGTAACAAGAGGCAGACATTACAAAATAATAAGACAAACATATATAACATATACACATAACAAATACACATTATAACATATAGTTACAACAGAGCTTGCTACAATACACAATTTAACATGTTTAGACAATACGGACTATACAACAAATACTCACACATACATCAATAGTGATGAGTTCAATCAAGCGAACAAAAACTTACAACACATACTGTAACAAAAAATACTGTTTGATTTGCTCAATTTGGATTTATTTGTAATTTCTTATGTGATTTTCAAGTATTTCTTAAAGTAAGTTACAATAATTTTATAATTTTGTTAATAAAAATAGCTAATTTTCTCATTACGGGTTCATTACAATAATTGAGGAGTCCGTACATTTTGAAAACATTTGGTCTCCTTGTATAGTAAACAGGAATATATTTTTCACGGAGTCTCCCAATATCTATATATAATTCCAATTATTGGTCAAGGTCATGAACAACAAAAAAGTTATTTCTCAATAAACTTTTCTTGCCCATTAATACTTTACGACGTTAAATAGTGCAGTATATGGTGACGTAAAAATCAGCGACAACATTGTTCAAAGTTCAAAGGATTGAAATTATAAGACTTTATTTAGTTTGTGAGTGAGTCGGCCGCGTTCACACATCGATAAACTCCTCCAAAATTACTTTTATTCCTATATTGAACATATAAACAAATAATGAAATTCATCTGCTATTTTAGCTCACCTGGCCAAAGGCCATGTGAGCTTTTGCCATCACTCGGCATCCGTCGTCCGTCCGTCCGAGGGTATACAACAATCCAATAGTCAGTACTTCAGAGCCGAAAACCCGTTTTATTCGGAAACTTGCAATATTAAAAACTGAGGAGTATCTCTTGCAAAGCTCTGTCCTTAGCTAGTTTTTGCTTCCCATTTAGGTCTAAATGGTAATTTTGTCTGTATGGACTTTTATACATTTCTACGTTTATGGCCACCCAATTGCTGGGATTTGATCTGCAATGAAGAGTTATAAGCTGTCGAAACAGTCATCTGTAAAAACTAAATTTACAATAGTTAATTATTCAGTCAATTCAATTCACTTGTCATGCTTGTGGTTTGCTGTTTATTTGCGTTTGAATAATTTAATAAAATTTATGTGAGCAATGATGTACATTTGTATGAAGAGAGCTAGAGTAGTGCGTTATATCACGAAATGTGTTTATTTTTATTTCAGGAAGTACTAATCATCTTTTTTTATTTAGATGGACAAAATGCCGATGATCATCCTCCTGAATTTGAGCTGCCACCATTTGATGGATGGTTTAATAACTTAGTACATCCAGACTGGGGAGGAATCGGTAAGATTATATATTATGAATAGGCACGCATACAATTGTGGACAGCTTAACTAAGATTAAAAGTTAAAAAAGGTCAAAATGAGAAGAAGAGGGGGAAATATGAAGAAAACAGCAATGGTTATTGAATTTGTTTACATAGTGCAAACATGTCATTTATTTAGTAAATTAAGAAAAAGACGACAAGACGAGATATATAACATAATCTTGTTAAAATGGGCGTGTCAGATATAAATCTTATTATAGGTCTTTACAGGAGGTAATCATAGTGAATTTTGTCCTCCCGAAAAACACAATAAGTATGTTACCAGGTAGAAAGTGGGAATGCTTTTAATTTAATATATAGTGAAGATAATATATTAATATTTCATGACAGTAAAAGAATTGTATTAATCTGAATACAAATATTAAACAGGACAGAGGGGTTTTGTTGATTCACTTTAAATTGAGTATGAGTCTTTTCATATTGCAATTATGAATAGTCAACTTTTGATAGAAGATACATCGGTTGTGCTTTTACCTTTGTGCAATCGCCTTTTAGCTGATGAGAGCACTTTACACATTGGCAAATATTGACTATTGCATTAGTTCAGTATAGAGCGTCTTTTTCAGAAAAGCAAGAAAAATGTATCGTAAAAATTTCTTATTTTATGTTCTTCTTAAACAGATAAGGAACAAATATTGATATACACTTGTTAACGTTCGCAGAATGTTATGCATTTTGTCGAAGCAGGATCGTCTCCTTTACTAGACTTCTGCCTAACCTTTTATACCATGTACTCGTGGTAAATACCGTTTTAAAAATCGTATATAAAGAATCGTAGTGGTGCACAATAGGGATATATATTATAATTATATAATGGCGTATTTATTTCATGACATTATAAGCATGGAAATAATTTTTTAGGATATGTATTGGTTTTCCTCAAATTAATATATTAGCTGGGATGTAAAATAGTTATCACACTCGGACTTGGTGTGTCTGCATAAGCTAACCCCTCCGGCCGTCGGGGTGATCTTATACAGACACACCGCGTCCTCTTGTGAAAACTATTAGTATTTTCTCATTTGTGTTATTCTTTAAACCTTTTTATCAAAACACGCGATTTCTTTATACAAATATGTACATGTAGTGGTATATTTTATTTTAAACCATTGTTGTGGCATCACTCTATTGTCTAAACTGTGGATTCTGTAATAGTTACCACATGAGGACGTGGTGTGTCTATATAAGATCACCCCGACGTTCGGAGGCCGGAGGGATGGGCTTATACAGACACCCAGTCCGAGTGTGATAACTAATTTACATCCCAGCTAATATATTATGTGAAAGAACATTGATATACATTCTTAAAAATTAATTCCTTGCTTATAATGTCTTGAAATAAGTAGTTTCTACCATAATGATAATATATATCCTTATTGTGCCCCACAATGATTCTTTATATACAATATTTTAACACGGTACTTCCAACGAGTTCTTGGTGTAGTAGGTAAGGCAGAAGTCTAGTAAACGAAACGACCCTGGTTCGAATCCCACTATGGACAATGTTATTTTGAATGTTTTAAAAATCCTGATATTAAAACATAAAATACTAAGTTCAAAGAACTGAACAGTTCTCAAAAATTTCCCTGACAAAAATAAAATAAAAGTCCATTGATCTAACTGGATGAGATTGCTGGGGTGATCCGACTTAGATCACTCCTGCTAGGACAAAAGAGCTAGGATGTAATCTCTTTTAATTTTTTAATTATTACAAAAAATGTTTATTGTAATAACATTGTTGCTATGTTATATTCATTACTTGTTTATGTTGTAAATTGTAGAAAGAGCGCTTATGTTGTTATAACTTGTGTCCGATCCCTTTGCTTTTGAGCAATAAAATATGTTTAATTAAAAAAACGAATAATCCATGGACAATGGCAATTTCGGAAACACGAAGAAACAAAAACTCATCATATGAGTACGGCACAGAAAAGAAAAATGAAGACACACATAAATAGATTAACAACATAGACCCCCCCAAAAAAACCAAGGGTGTGATCAGGTGTATCGGTAGAGAAAGTGTGTCTTGGTTCTCAACCCGCCCTTTTGAACATGTCAATTCCGGAAGTAAAGTCAAATCCAGTAAAGGAAAAATGGTTATCTGGGAAATAGATATCCGACGGCGGTCCACAAGATCGTGATGTCGACCGTAAAACTTTTGTAGTGATGATTTCAAGATATGGATAACATACATTAGGTTAAAGCAATAGAACAATTACTTGCAAGCGTGCAAACGAATCAATAAAAATAAGGATTAGGTGCAATACAGCTGCTCAAGTCAAGGTATCCTGAGCGAAATAAACTGATCATTGCACGTACAAGAAAGAGCTGCTTTTCAAATACCCAAGACGGTTGAGCTCATTCTTAAGAAAATTATTACATGGTGAATAAAAGGATATGGAGTAAATGCACATGAGACAAAGTCTCTACAAATAAATGGTAAAAAATAAGCAAAGGAACAACGCTTTTATTGTTGTTCTTCATCTTGAAGTCACCATGAGGCCTTCAACAATGAGCTTTGCTCATACCTCATAGTAAGTTAAAGACGGCCCCTAGCACCGGTTTAAGCGGAATTCTTTGCTAATTGTCGAGCAACGCTACATCCATGTCTTTCTTGGTCATGGGTGCGGGATTGTCAACAAACATCAATTAAACTGGCAAAGTGCTCTTACAATCACTGTCATCCTTTGCCCGACAAAAGCACTAGTGAATATAGAAATGAAGTTGAATATAGAAATGGCCAAGACATTACAGAATATACTAAGATTAAAAGTTTAAAAGTGTCAAAATGAGAAGTGTCGAAATAACATTGTCCATAGTGGGATTCAAACCAGGGTCGTTTCGTTTACTAGACGTCTGCCTTACCTACTACACTAAGAACTCGTTGGAAGTACCGTAAAAATATAAAGACTGCATCAGTCAAAGGCCACATTGTTTCGTTTATAGAAGAACAAGTTTCTCGTCAGCTCTTTCAAAATACGATTTCATCTTAAATATAGCCGATCAATTAATTTGAAGGGATTTTTCATCTTAAACATCAGTTAAAGGTTAAAGGAAAATATATTCAAACCCGTATTAAATAAAACGATCCTTTTCTGAAGTAATATTTGACTAATGGATCTACAATACGGGATTTTTTTAGTCGTGTTCACATCGGAAACAAATCTATTATTGTACGAAAAAAATTAATACATGAATACCCTGAGAGGGATTCACTAATTAATTACACTGTTGAGCTAAGGGTGATTTATATTTATGTTTAATCTAGTTGTAGCGCTTAAGATTAATTGCTTTTCGTCAATTAAAATTTGGTTTACTAATTGTCATGTAGGACAGATTATAGTACACTTCAATTTCATAAATAGTTTGTGTTTTGGGGTGGTATATACATGTATTTCTATCCAATAGAACTGGAATCCAGTTATCCCTCTTATTGGTATTTGAGGAGATCGTTTCCGCCTCCAATTACACGAGAGTTCCTATCTCGAAAGTCCCGTATTATCCGATCAATTTCGATCTCAGATTCATGTGGCACAATAACTTTTGGAAGCTTTGTTTTATCACATATTTAGGAAAACTCGCCAAGGCTAAATGTAGAGTAGATTCTAACAAATGTTTCAATTTTTTCAGAGTACAGTATCAAATTGTTTTTTCATAAGATGGTCTTGGTAATTTCATCACTGTCAGCTTTCAGACGTCAGTCTTTTGTTTGTTTTTTGTTTGTTTGTTTGTTGTTTTTTTTTTAATTTTTAAGCGGCTTTTTTGGTTCTCAATTTTTTTCTTTGATCTGCATTAAGGAGAATTTTAAAGTCTATGTCGTTGTAATGGCAATCGTCAGAAACTGTATTTACACTAACTTTTGTATTTAGTTGACAAATGATTGAAAAAAAAAATACATCGAGATTAGAAAATTGCTTTGAAAAATTTACAAAGTTGTGTAAAGGATGAGTGGCAATAAGACCCATATTTGGCCCAAAAAAATCAAGTTGTTTAAAATAGTGTGATATTTATGGGAAATATTAACTATTACATCTGGCTACTAAGAAAACATATAATTATACGAATTCCTTTCATTTTGACGTTATTGTGACATCACAAGGAGCCGTCTTTTTGAAAGAAAATCAGAAAATCTGCAACTTTGAATGTTCTCAAAGCAAATTTTCTTTAAGTGAACATGGGGCACATGGTAAATCTTGGGCCAAAAATGGGTCTTACTGCCACTCATCCTTTTCTTGTGTATTTTCGTTACAAACTTCCTTTTTATATGCCATAAATAAAATAAAACTGATTAAAAGCACAATATGTAATTGAGTGTTTGTATTACGTAAACCTAATAAAGTCAGTTTTTCGATAACGATAAGCATCATGACGTACATTTCAAGATTTTATTCACTAAGATGTTATCCTATGCAGATACACGAACTTTTACCATGTAGTTGTAG
>MJUU01060518.1:22453-40428 GCA_002080025.1 Modiolus philippinarum
CATTCACAAACCTTTTATTCAGGTCTCTTCTTTAGAATTAAATTTCAAACTGTACTTGATCAAGATGATGATGTCATTGTTTAGTCTGTGTTGAGTGTACAGCAGGGAACCCATAATATGTAATAGGTTTCTGCAGGGACTATATATAGTCCCTGGTTTCTGGTATAAAATCAAAATTCTTTGGATATTTGTCTCTAATGGTTTGATTGCCATTGATTGGCTTGTGTGATCAAATGAAGATGGCCACCATTAAATACTTGCTGACTGTCAGAAAGGCATGTTAATTTTCTTGATGAGCAAAACATGGTTTTTGTACCTTTCTTGGTTTTGATATCATCATTATAATTAGACCCGTAGTAAAAAATGAGCAATTATGCACGACATAGACAGGCAATTATTCATATCATACATGGACACTATTGGACAGTGTACATAAAATTTCAATAGATTAGATACTGATCATTGCCATCATAGACACTAATCCACCAGTCCCTTTAGGACTTTGATTTTTACAAAAACTTCAAAGTTGTTGAATTTGACAACTCATTTTAACATGGATTGTAATGGGGATTTTTTTTTATTGATCTACAGATTTTTTTTGGATCTCTTAGAAAGTTGTGGGGAATTTACCTAATATAATGAGACAAACTTTCAAAAGTATGCCAATTTTTGTTATATGATGCTAATAGATGAAAAACTACTGGAGTTGTAGAATTCAACAACCTTAAACTTGTTGAATTTGACAACAGTTGTTGAATTCAACAACATTGTCTAATTCTGCAATTTCCCGGACTGATATATCAATACAAGCACAGAAGTCAGAAATTTTATCAATATATCAATACAAGTTCAAATATGATGCCCTTCACAATGCAGTATCACGAACGTAGTGAGTAACTCACTGAAACTTTATTGTTTATTGTAACAAAATAATAATACAATTATACAGATAGTAAAAAAGATTTGTAAATACAATGAAACCTGTCTTGAGAGATTACTGCTTTTGCCATCAGAAAGTGGTCTTTCAAGACAGTTGGTCTTTCAAAAGAGGTTTATTTCATATGAATTTTACACAGAGTAGACAAAAAGTGGCAGTCTTCCGAAAAAGGTTGGTCTCTCATAGCAGAGGTCTCTCAAGACAGGTTTCACTGTAGTTAAAAGGATGAACACAGGTTTTAGAGTTAAACATTGATCCATTTTGCCCAGTGTTGGCATGCAAATATTTGTTTTCATTTTGAGAGTGGTCCAAGTAAAAATTATTATCAGCAAATGTGAAATTTTGGATTTTAAAATTTAGAATTTGAAGTCGAGTTAAAAATCGATGGTTACGCCAAACAGTTTAACTTCTTCTTCACAGCTAATGTTGCATCCATTCAAATTACCGGTAAATGTAATACATTGTATTGTGTTTGTTTGTTATGTGGCCTATGGCTATTGCCTGATATTTTTCTGGTTTTGCTTCATTTTATTTTAGAAAACCATGATATCAGAGAATCATGATTTAATTACAGGGAGGGAGAAATAAACAAACAAAAAATTTGCAATTATCTTTTACAAATTTTAATGCATGAAATATATTTTAATACAGGGCCAAAATTAAAATATTGTTTGTTTCCCCTTTTACGACCGACCCAGTAAAATCGGCCCAACCCAAAAAATTATTTTGACTTCCGTGAAAAAAGTATTTTTTTTTGTCTGTTTCCGGAAACGGTAGACATAATTTTCCCCCTTCTTGGAAGTCATCCGCTGTTATCATTGATATTCGGCACATCCCTTCTCGGAAGTCGTCGGATGTTACCATTGAGGGGAAGGTCATTATCGTCTTAATGTCTAAAGAGAGCAGAGTCACTGGGACTCATATAGAAGGCTAAATTTCCTGCCCCTCCCATTTCTCCCCTTTTCCGGTGGCAATCAAACTCGCTGTCCCTCCTCTTTTTTCTTCTTTTATTTATATTTTTTTAAATTGATAAACTTGTTCTCGTCGTGAATTACTGCTCTATGCAGTATAAAGAGGCCCCTTTATATTGTCTAAAGAGAGCAGAGTCACTGGAACTCGTATAGAAGGCTAAATTTCCTGCCCCTACCCATTTCTCCCCTTTTCCAATGCCAATCAAACTTGCTGTCCCTTCCTTCTTTGTTTTTTCATCTTTTACTTTTATTTTTTTTTTCTTGAATTGATAAACTTGTTCTCGTCTTGATATACTGCTCCATGCAGTATAAAGAGACCCCTTTATATTGTCTAAAGAGAGCACTCACTGGGACTCGTATAGAAGGCTAAATTTTCTGCCTCTACCCATTTCTCCCCTTTTCCAGTGCCAATCAAACTTGCTGTCTCTCACCTTTGTTTTTTCATCTTTTACTT
Source organism: Modiolus philippinarum (assembly GCA_002080025.1). Lineage (NCBI taxonomy): Eukaryota > Metazoa > Mollusca > Bivalvia > Mytilida > Modiolidae > Modiolus > Modiolus philippinarum. The sequence goes on from MJUU01060518.1 coordinate 24,816, forward strand.
TTATTTTTTTGAATTGATAAACTTGTTCTCGTTTTGATATACTGCTCCATGCAGTATAAAGAGACCTCTTTATATTGTCTAAAGAGAGCAGTCACTGGGACTCGTATAGAAGGCTAAATTTCCTGTCCCTACCCATTTCTCCCCTTTCCCAGTGGCAATCAAACTCGCTGTCCCTTCCACCTTTATTTTTTTCTTCTTTTATTTATATTGTTTTGAATTGATATACTTGTTCTCGTCTTGATATACTGCTCCATGCAGTATTAAGAGACCCCTTTAAATTGTCTAAAAGAGCAGAGTCACTAGGACTCGTTTAGAAGGCTAAATTTCCCGTCCCTACCCATTTCTCCTCTTTTCCAGTGGCAATCAAACTCGCTGACCCTTCCACCTTTGTTTTTTTCCTTCTTTTACTATTATTTATTTGAATTGATAAACTTGTTCTCATCTTGATATAGCCAAAATATATGCTCACTGGCATTAATCTCTAACTAACCAATCAATCAATCTTGCATCCATTTTATCCAAAGATGACCATTTTGGAATAGACCCCATTAACCTAAAACTAGTAAAATCAACCATTTCTTACATTGTTTTGTTTAATTTTCTACAGTGTATAGCGTCCCAAATTCCCCTGAAGGCGATGTATGCTCTCCATATATTTGAAATATGGTATTCTTGTTCTTGATACAATTTCTCACTTTCAAAATTTTGACATTTCATTTTTTGTTATTTCCAAAAATTATTCTTTCTACCTGTTGAAAGTGACCAAATCTCACCTTTTTATATTATCCCAAGTTCACTTGCAATTGAATCAGAGAGTACCCCATGGTTGTTTATATCTTGTGATTGTCTTCTCTTATAGTCTTTTTGTCGGGCAATGGATGACAGCGGTTGTAAGAACACCTTGCCAGTTAATTTTATATGTTTGTTGACAAACACTCCTCATCCGTGAGCTAAATAGCATAATGTAACGTTATTCCACATCTAACAATTAATTCTGCTCAAACCGGTGCTAGGGCCGTCTTTAACTTAATATGAGTTATGAGGAAGGCCGGAGAGAAAAGCTCATTGTTGAATGCCTTTGATATGGTGACTTCAAGATAAAGAACAATAATAAAACATTGTTGCGTTGCTTGGTTTTACCATTGTATGTGTAGACACTGTCTCATCTGCATTTACTCCATAACCTTTCAATGCTTCTTGCCAAGTTCTTCCAGAGAGTATGTGTATATTAGAATAAATGTGTGAATATCCAGAACAATAACTGGCATTACTCCTATCCAGAAAATATTGACCACTTAGATCCAATTTAACCTAAAGTCAGCAAAAACGCCAATAAAATCAGCCTTGCCAACTTTTTCCAGGGAATATGTGCATGCCAGAGCGAATTTTCTCTGAGTTATTCAACTACCTGTGAAAGTTCCATCATCAGTAAATTGACATTTGTTTTATGCGAAATATCTATTCAGGGAAATACTTCATATTTGTCAAATCATAATCATAATCATTTCATCAGCCCTCACATCTGTAAAAACATGGATGTTTATGAATGAAAATGTGCCATGCATATAGTGTTGGCAAATATATTCATAAATCAGGGTCCTTTTCTTTCAGANAGTTCTTAATGTTATCTTTTTATTTCCGTGCATTGTAGCTGTCTCACGTCCTTGTTTTGTCTTTGTTTTTATCTGTTACCGTTTCTGCCATGTCTTTGGACTTCGATTTTTGTAGTCATCGCTTCCCTTGTTCCTTCGGTATTCTACTGCCGTTGTTTTTGAATAGCTTTGTCAACAGCTGCGTTTGGCATTTTTATTTAGATCATATTCGTGGTTTGGTCTCTCTCAGTTTGTACACATATTTTGGTTTGTGAATTTCCAAATGTTTTGATTTGATGTGCACTGAAGAGGTATAAGTTGTCTACATGGCCATATAAGGAAACTAAATTCGCAGTAACTTTGGTATTTTGTTGTTTATTTCAAGCTTTTGAATGTTTAACTAACGAAGTATTCACAAGGGACGTTTAATTCGAATTGAATTCGAATCCAATTGCAAGTTAACCGCTAATCCTATCCGAAAGTCATGTTCTTAACTCGAATTGGAATGTGAATTGACTAATTCGCTTACCAAATACCCGATTAGCATTTACTTTCGGACACGATGCTTATTTGAAATCGAATTGCATTATTGAAACAATGACAGTAGAATTTAGAAAGAACAAAGCAGTAGTATTTACAAAAAAAAAAAAGACGAAGTCCAAAGACATTGCAAAAACGAGAATACAGAAAACAATTACAAAGCTACAGAGCACAGAAATAAAAACACAACATTCAAAACCAAGGCACTCACAGCGTGAACTCCCATGAAACTGAGAGTGACATCAGGTGCTCCGGAAGGGTAAGCATGTCCTGCTCTGTTAACAGCACCCGTCACACTGCCAGTGAGGCATATATATTTGTGAGACATCTGTTAGGTACCTGATTGGCTAATATCATTTGCTAACCCTGAGACAAATCCAATTAAAAACCATGGTACGTGTTACTCCTCTACCAAGGTTGAATTTTGTTAAAGCTTTTGTAATCACTTTAATATTAAAACACTTACTATGAGGTATGAGCAAAGCTCATTGTTGAAGGCCTCATGGTGACTTCAAGATGAAGAACAACAATAAAAGCGTTGTACCTTTGATTGTTTTTTACCATGTATTTGTAGAGATTTTGTCTCATGTGCATTTACTCCATATCTTTTTATTCACTATGTTAATGCACAGATAGGCACCACAAACATCTCTAACGAAGACAAATAACTTATGCTGCATCCACAAGGGACGTTTAATTCGAATTAATCCTGTCCAAAAGTCACGTACTTAATTCAAATTGGAAAGCGAATTCCATTCAATACCCAATACGCATTAACGTCAACTGATATTCGGACACGATGCATATTTGAAGGCGAATTGCATTATTGAAAATTACTAAACATATAATGCCACATAAATAAAAAAGAACTTTCATTCCATGATATATACTCAATATATTGAACAGTATTTTAAATTACTTATTCTGTTGGTATTACTATTGATAACTTCTTCTTTTTTTTGGCATACAGTAACGGCAGTAGCATACCAAATGAACAAAGGAGTGGCATTTTCAAAATTCGAAGTCCAAAGACAGGGCCAAAACGAAAACACAGAAAGCAATGACGTTAGACAGCTATAAAGCACAAAAAACACAACATTCAAAACAAAGGCACTCACAGTCTGAACTCCAATGAAACTGAGATTGACATCAGGTGCTCCGGAAGGGTAAGCACGTCTTGCTCTGTTAACAGAACATGTCTTACTGTAAGTGAGTCAATCCAGGAAAAGTCAAAATCGGTATACTCAAATCCGTGCAGACTTGATTCTATGCCACATGAATAAAAAAGCACTATCATTCAATGATTTATATTCAAGAGACAGAAAAGATTTATTAAATTACTGTAGGGCGTCCGCCAATTTTTGTGGCGGGGCCCTAATAAAAGTGTTGTTCCATCAATTCATTTCACCATATTTATTTCGTTACATAATCATGATAATACTGCATCCTAAATTTGTGCAAAACTAAAGATTCGACAATGTACGATCCCTTAAATAAATAAATCCTTTTCGAAATTCAGACCTGTGATTCTTAAAATTTTTAAAAATTAGTAGGAATCGAATCGTCAGCCTAACCAGGATAATTGATACACAATGTCAACATCGGAAACCAAATGATACAAGGATATCACTTTAGTACGGCACAGAATAGAACAAATGAAACACATACGAATGAACAACACGAACCAAAAACATGGCTTGCAGATATGACAGAGCATTTTAGCACCTCATCTGTGTAAATGTTTTATTGCTCACATTTTACATAAAAATGTAATGGAAATGACGGCAGTGGGCAGTGGAATATAGAATGAGCAAACACAAGATTACATAGATCAAAGTCGAAAGACAAGGCTAAATCATTAACACCAGAAGACGGTAGACCAAAGACGCTTCATGACCACAAAACACAAAAAAAAACAATACAACAATAGAAACTAAAGCAATAACAGTATGAAGAAGAGTGACAAAAGGTGCTCCGGAAGGGTAAGCATGTCCTGCTCTGTCAACAGCACTAGTCACACTGTCTGTGGGTCAATCTAGGGAAAAGTCAGAATCGGAAATGTCGAATCCGGGAAAACATGAATCTAGCTGAAAATATCAGTTTTAAATTTGTGAAACTGGTATTTCATATATATGTATGATGTCGTGGTTACGGCCATAGCATTTCTGAAGGGGCGAAAGTAAAAACGGCTGAATATATCCCTGACTCAGCAGTATTTGTGACAGTGCCTTTGCTCTTTCCACAAAGCCAATGTATAAACTACAAGGTCTAAAGTAACGAGTTAATTGTGAAATATACACTCCACATGCTGGGAAAGTAGGTATATTGCTGCTGAAAAAGGGAAAATTGACTATTGGGAAGTGAAAATCATCACGTTTGTCATATTAACTAGATTCCTGACGTCCATGTCCGTCAATCAATAACAAAAGGTCGAGGTATGAAGCATTAATATACTTTACCTTTTTGTTATAACATTTATATAAAATATCTAACAAGTAGAAAATATCAGTGCAAAATCTCATAAATTGAAAACATAATCTTGCATAAATAAAATTCAAAAATGTTCATGCAATGTATTAAAAAATGATTTGTTAAAATATATAATGTAATTTTTGTAGATATTGACTTTCAAAAGTTGCAAGTGATCAGATGGAATAAATTACAATTTAAAATCTCCGTGAAAAACGTTTTCAAAAAAACTTTTTATATACATGGAGCGAAAAAAGATGGTTGTATTTAAAGGATAAAGGTAAACTCAGTACAAACCTCAGTTTGAATATCTATTTCACATTATAACAACCGTTAGGTTTTGGCCAAGTTTAGACAAGGTAATCATACCTGGTCGACTTGAGAGAAATTGAATGATCTGGTTAGAATTGAATCTACACCAAGAAATGACAGACTTTGTCAGTGCAATGAAGAAAATGGAGTGGATTTTACGTTAAAATGCCATCAATATGAAATGAGCAATAACAATTTCTAATCAATTTTGTAATTTGTTATTAATCCCATCCTTTATGTCTGTTTTAATAACTGAAAATAGATGATTTTTTTCAAATAATACTTTAATGCCTTTATAGACACTATAATTGGGGAATACTAGTAGATAATTTTATTTTTATACATACGTTTGTATAAGCATTGAGAGTGGTAATGCAGGTTGTCAATAATAAAATCAATATACAATTGTAGTTTTCAACCCAAATAAACCGCTTTGAAAAGTCTCAATCCCAAACTCTTGTGAAAAACTTTTTTTGTCATTTAAAACTGAGCAATCATAACCAGATCTGTATAAAATCCCTTGCATGTTCTATGCATGTTAAACTCTGTGTTTCAATGTATCAATGCCAATTTGTCATACATCCGGTCTTCAGAAATAAATACGGAAAGCCGATTTTGCCAAAAACGTTTTTTTTTTTCTCACTTTTTCGAGTTTGATGACAGCTGATTCATGGGAAACCTTTATTGGACACGCTTACAATTTCAGTCATTCAGCACTTCATTCAAGACGAAAGATAACTTTTGGCGGCAACATTTAAAGAATACAAGTCGAGTCCTTATTCCAACTGTCTAAAAAATTAGTAATTTTGGGCTTTTTTGTCGTTTTGAAATTTAAAGTGTGAAAGAATAATTTGGTGTCATAAATGACAAGAAAAAAATACAAGCCCACCAATTTGAAGTTCAATGAAGGTATGTTTGATCCGATTAAGTCTAACCTGACCGAAATCTGTAGAAATGTGTAATTGGGTGATACGCATATACATTTAGTATTAAAGTCTCCTTGAAAATAATAAAAGGGTACGCTGAGTTCAGCATGTTCAGCATGATACGACCGCAGCATGTCGATCACTGAAATTTGAACAAGTGTAAACTAAAATGATTGTGGACACAGTGATTTGCTGGACACAATAAGGACATTGCCACATTAATTAAGTGGTCATTAACTAGTGAAAATAAAAGATAGCCCTTTTTAATCCCTTATTTATAGGATATCCGAGGATCTAAGCAAAATCTGTAGATTACCAACTAAAAGCTTACATCTAGAGAAATCCAAGGAAAAACTCGGATTGAAATCCAATGAAAAATAAAGATTTCACATTTTTTGAAATATTGCAATTTGGCTCTTTTGACCCCTTATAGCTTGGAAACCGTAAGAGCAACGCAGAATCTATTGCCAAACTACTGCAAGCTTACAATGAAAATAATCTTAAGGAAAAAATCCCATCAAAATCTGATGCAAAATAAAGATTTCACATATTTCTAAAAATTTCAATTTTTATTGCTTACAACCCTTATAGCTCGGAAATGATAATAGCAACTCCAAATACGTTGCCATATTGCTGAAAGCTTACAATGAGAGGAATCCAAAGAAAAAAATCCCATAAAAATATGATGAAAATAAAGTTTTCACATATTTCTGATAATTGCAATTTTGGCCCATTAAATCCCTTATAGCTCGGAAACTGTAAGAGCTACGTCAAAACTGTTGGTATACTCCTGAAAGCTTGCAATGAGAGGAATCCAAAGCAAAAAATCCCATCAAAATTTGATGTCAAATAAAGATTTCACATATTTCTAAAAATTGCAATTTTGGCCCCTTTGACTCCTTATAGCTCAGAAACAGTAAGCTGCGCCAAATCTGTTGACATATTACTGAAAGCCTACAATGAGAGGAATCTAAAGAAAACAATGGGTCAAAGACTCAAATGGCCGGGTTGCGTTTTGGTGTTTCTAGCTATAAAGTGTTGTTTTATAGGTTCCCTAATCGCTCTGTGTATAGAATATGTGGAAAATATTGATAAAAAATGACTACCGGTAAGTTAAAAGGCCAGGAAAAATAGGAAAGATATTGGAAATAATTCTATTAAGTCAGGTGCACATTTTCAAAATATATAGAAACAATCTGTGAAGTTTCAAAGGTCAGAGATAAAAACTGTAGGAGGAGTTGATTTCACAAAATAGGTACCCTTTGTTGAAAATGTGACAAAAAATGACTAAGTTCCAAAGTCTGTAAAAATAGGAAAAAATTTTCAAAATAATTCCAAAAAGTGAGGTGCACATCTACAATATATATAAAAACATTTTGTAAGATTTCAAAAATATAGGTTGAAAACTGTAGGAGGAGTTGATTTCACAATATAGATACCCTTTGTTGAAAATGGCAATAAAAATGACTAAGTTCCAAAGTCCGTAAAAATAGGAAAACATTTTCAAAATAATTCCAAAAAGGGAGGTGCACATCTACAATATATATAAAAAAAGTTTGTGAAGTTTCAAAAATGTAGGTTGAAAACTGTAGGAGGAGTGGATTTCACAAAATAGGTACCCTTTGTTGAAAATGTCAATAAAAAATGACTAAGTCCCAAAGTCCGTAAAAATAGGAAAAAATTTTCAAAATTATTCCAAAAAGGGAGGTGCACATCTACAATATATATAGAGACAATATGTGAAGTTTCAAAGATGTAGGTTGAAAACTGTAGGAGGAGTTGATTTCACTAAATAGGTACCCTTTGTTGAAAATGTCGATAAAAAATGACTAAGTTCCAAAGTCCGTAAAAATAGGGAAAAAATTTCAATATAATTCCCAAAAGGGAGGTGCACATCTACAATATATATAAAAACAGTTTCAAAAATCTAGGATGAAAATTGTAGGAGGAGTTGATTTCACAAAATCAGTATCCCATTTTCCCCGCCCGCCGCTCGACCGCCCGCCAGTCCATTCGTCCGCCCGCACGTCTGACATTCACCATACTATAACCCGGATTTGCACTCCGTGCAACGCGGCCAAAAATCCCATTGAAATCATATGAAAATATTTTTTAGTAATCCGGATGTTTGAATTTTGGTCCCGTTTGGGCCGCTCATGGCTTGGAAAAGATACAAGTTATACCAAATCTGATGGTGCAAGGCTATGTTAATTTGTCTTAAGGAATTCATTGCAAAAAAAAACTGCGTCAAAATCGGTTTAAAATAAAAAATAAAATTTTTGAAATCCGCCCCTTTTGGGCCCCATTTATCTCGTGAATGGTATATGCCACATGAAATCCGTTGCATACTACTGATTGAAAATTTTCTTAGGAGTACACTGAAAGAAACGCCATCAAATTCTGATAAATACAAACATTCTACAGTAAAATATGTTAAAACACCTAATTTAACCCTTATTAGCCCCTAAATCTGAAATGGGTGGGCCACAAGCAAAAGGAAAAAATAGTTCTCAAGAATGTGCCAAGAAACATCATACTAGAATTTGAAATCAATCGGTCTACTAGAACCAAAGTTATGCTATCCACAGACACCAAAATACCTAATTAAACCCTTTTTGGCCCCTTTTTGCCTCTTGTTCTAAAACGGGCGGGGCAGGGAGTGCAAAATTAAAACCCGGGTTTAAACATGTGCTAAGAAACATCAACTTGAATTTGAAAATGATCCGTATGATGTCCACAGACACAAAAACACCCAATTTTACCCCTTTTGGACATTTTTTTTTCTAAAACGAGCGGGGCAACGAACAAAAAAATAAAACCCGGGCTTGGCCATATGCCAACAAACATCATACTAAAATTTGATAACAATCCGTCTACAAGAACCAAAGTTATGCTGTCCACAGACGCAGACGCCGACACCGACGCCTGCGCCATAACATAATACAACCGCATTTTTTTGTGGTCGTTTTTAGGCGTGTTAGAAACTTTTTTTAAACATGGAGCGAAATATGACGGCAATATTTAAAAGATACTGATAAACTCAGTACATTTCACATTTAAATCTTCATCTGAAATTGGAAATTCCATATATATTTTATAGTATAACAACCGTCAAGTTTTGGCCAAGTTTAGAGTAGGTATATAACCAAACCAAGTTTAGACTAGGTATATAACCATACCAAATTTAGACTAGGTATATAACAATACCAAGTTTAGACTAGGTATATAACCATACCTTAAGAATTGAAACTGGTCGACCAGTATGAAAACTTTGCTCAAATTTGTAATTTGTAATCTTAGCACTGTTGAAATTACTGAACATCAATATTACTGTGAATTAAGTTCGTGCATATGCGCATTTCGACAAGTCGTTTCGAATTCATGAAAATAAATAGTATTTTACCTTAGCATACCGTCTTAATTAAATGAGCCATAATAATTTTCTACAAGATTTAATTATTAAACACCCAAATTAAACTATACTCAACAGGCTTAATTAATTCATTTCGATAATTCGATAATGAAAACACATATTTTATCATCTACCTCTTTTTATCATTTCTTTCAGCTGTCTATGACCTTTCAATAGCAATTGCTGTTGAGTTCTACCGGACATTTCTACAATGTAAAGGGAGGTTTTTGGCACGCATAAACCGGTTTAACAAACTTTTTTTTAAATACATATCGTTGCGATCGACAATTTTTCCGGTGGTTTCCAACTGATTTGTCTTTTTTGTCTCTTGGATTTCGGCTCTTGACGGCTCTGTTCGGTAATTATGTTATTACCGCCATCTGCAAATGCATTAATGAAATTTTTCAGATACGTAGAGAAAACATAAAAAATAATGAAATTTCATCAAATGGGAGGAGAGTTTTGGCATGCCATAAAACCGGTTTAAGCCACAATTTCTTTGAAATTCCTGTACTAAGTCAGGACCATTGCGGTCGATAATTTTCCCAGTGGTTTAAAACTGATATGTCTAATGGTCTCATGGACTTCGGCTCTTGACAACTCTGTTCGGTAATCTTGTTATCATCCCAATTGTTTATGTCTATTTCATAACTTAAAATAGCTGTTATTCATGTATTAACTTGCATGTCCTTTTTTATCCTATAATTGGGAAATAAATAGTTTTCTTCTTATTCTTACTTTTCATGCCCTTTTTGGCCTTATAATTGGAAAATAAATATTCGTCTTCTTTATCTTATACATACGTATTGAAAATGGTAATTCAGGTAGTCAATTATAAAATCATTATAAAATCATTGGTTTCCATTATTTTTGTCCACAAAGGAACACGTGAACTTAAAGTATACTCTTTTTGTGCTTGAATATGTGTTTGCGTCAAACAAACTTATACAATTAACTATTTAGGGTGATGAAAGTGCAATCCATATTGTTCAAACATCACGACATTTTCAACTTTTTATTGTTACTTTTTTTTCATCTGGTATTATTATATGAATGAAATTGGTAATTATACGAATAGCATTATGATGTGAAAGGAAGTTCTTTCAATGCTGTATACTATTCTCTTCTGTTTTAATCTATTGTAATATACGGGATTTTGTATCCATATGTCAAGCTTTATGGCTGTATAGTCAGTATTCTTAATGGGGGAGAAATTTTTCCAAATTTTGACATATGTTTGTTTTAAGTCAAATTTCACATTTTTGGCAATAATAAATTTCATAAAGTGTTATTGCTGATATTCTTAGTCTTGTTTTAGTGAATATTTGCCATGGATTATAAATTTTTCAAAGTCTAATTAAGTTAGACAATGTTATGATTGATTTTATATTGAGACCACGTGTGTTGACATTTTTGTATTTTGAGATGTGCCCCGCGTTTACCGATACAGAGATCAAACAATGTTTTTTCATAATAACACAAATTTTTAGATGTGTCATGCAAATCTATTACCATACATTATTTCCTTATGTTATATTCGATCCTAGAGTCGTGTTTTCACTGCTAAAAACTTCTGTTAAATGGGTATATTCTTCGATCTCTGTGTCTGCAAACACTTTCTTCTTTACGAAGTCGGCCATTTTGTTACTAGAGAGCGCCAACAATTTCTTTGGTTTTCGTTAAACTTATGCAAATAAATTGTATTTTTATATCGTATGAATAGAAATGAATGTTTCTTGATATTTAATGATAAATTTTTGCTTTTTCAATAATTTTTTGATGTTCTTGTAAATTTCCTTCGAAAATACGTTTTGATAGGTGATTTGCCAATTACCGACTTTGGTTCCGTTCTTTAAAATTTTGACTCAATCAACGTCACGTGACACCGGACAGGTTGTCACATTTACCGAAGAAACCCTTATAAATCAGCATTCTGGTATCTGAAATCTGTTGGGATATAAAGCAAATCAAACAGGCACATAAAAGGTCATATTATTTTGATAAAGTTCACCAAAGTCGAAGTCTGGAATCCGTACAGGTCAAGAGAAAATAATTTTTACATTTTGGTTAGTTTACGTTGGAAACTAACCGTGTTTGTCCGGTCTAGAGTTGCTTCCCTTTGTCCAAGTTTGTAAAACGCGAGGTCAAATTCGGGAATTCCGTTTGAATTGGCAAATGGTCTATTGGATTAATGATTTTGCTTCTTTAATTTTTCATTGGTTAACGTTATCTGCACCAGAGTTTTCGTGCAGTGCACCGGATTTTCGGTGCCGGTATAAAAAGCCGTCGAAACGCTGATTTGACGTCACTTCACGCCATTTTCCAAAGGAAACACCAGTAATTTTGGCAAAAATAATATTTTTCAAACAAAACTTTGAAGTAAGGATATTTAGAAACTACTAAAAAGATGCTAAAAGTTTAATTTTTAATAGTTTTATTCATTACAAAAGTTATTTACTAAATTATTCAGTGAATTTTTATTATTTAGGGAATTTTAGAAATTATGGGAAAATAACTGAAATTTGTTACAAGAAACAGTAAAATGTCAAGAGACAATATGTTGTTATTGTGAATTATATAAATATTGTTATCTTTTGACACATATTTATTGTGATATTTTTATCTCCAGCTATACTTTAAAATTATGGAAATCTTTGGGAAACTACAAGACATACATTACTAGTGAGGTTACTAGTACCTGTCTTGTCCAAATTTAAATCTGTATAAAAATATCAAAAATAACTAAAATAAAATACTACTTTTTGGAACCACAAGACATACATTACCAGCGAAGTGGTTAGTTCCTGTCTTGTCCAAAATTATAAATTGTGTAAAAGTTTAAGACGTAAATAAACTAATACTTTTGGATTCCAAAGTATACATTACCTGCGAGGTTGCTGGTACAGCCCTGTCCAAATTTTCCAGTAATTTAGTGTTAATTGTTAGTAGTTAAAAGTAAATGTTTTAACAAACAATTTAACCGAAGGAACAAGTATCATAAATAAACAGCACTAAGCTTAAGTTATGGAAATTCAGCAAGTTCGCAAATTTCATGCAAAACAATAAACTTTTAGAAATAAAGTTTAGCTTTCAGAAAAACAGTAAAAGCAAATACTTGCAAGATTGTTAGTATACAAATCTCAAATAACTGTGTTAGTATAAACATTAATAAATAAACAAGTAGAATACTAAGGAACTAAAACATTTAAGAAAACCCAAGACAAACATTACTATCGAAGTGGATAGTACTTGTCTTGTTAAACATTTCACAATTAAATATACAAGATACACATTACTAGCGAGGTTGTTAGTACATGTCTTGTTTAAATTAAAGTACAGTTTTGGACATCCAAGGCAAACATTACTATCAAATGGATAGTACTTGTCTTGTCAAAATTTAATAAAAATACAAGATATACAATGATATACATTACTAGTAAAGTGGCTAGTACCTATCTTGTTTTAAAATTTAAAAGTAAAGTTCAGTTTAGAAACCCAAGACAAACATAACTATTAAAGTGTATAGTACTTGTCTTGTCCAAATTTATCAATTTTATAAATTTCTGATAACACAAGACAAACATTACTAGCGAGGTGGCTAGTACATGTCTTGTTTTAAATACAAGTAAATTAAAAGTACACTTTTAGACATTCAAGACAATATCACTATCGAAGTTGATAGTACCTGTCTTGCCAAAATTTAACAAAGTAAATTTATCCACTTACAAGACATATATTACTAGCAAGGTGGCTAGTACATGCCTTGTTTAACAATTCACATAAATTTAAAACAGCACAAGGTTTAAATAAAGTTAAACACATTTAAATCTTACATTTGTTAGTGTTATTAGTGTATCTGGAGACATAGACTTATATTTTTTGGTAATTAAGATAATTTGGTCCACATATCCTGTAAAGTCTCAGGGTCTGGACAATATTTTATTTAGTCCAATAATCGTAGTAATTTTATCCACATATTAGGATATCTTGTAATTTTGTAAATAGATAAAAATCATTGGAAATTATAAAATGGACTAATAAATTATAGATTGAATCAAAAGTATTAAATTAATTTTGCCATTATATTAGTATTGATGAAGTTTAAATGGCCCAGTACTAAAAGTTAGTACTGTAAAGGCGAGACATAGTATTACTTTTGGCGAGCACGTTTCTTGGCTTTGGTCTAATTCAGAAAGGATAGTTATAATTTTAGATCATTGGTTGAGATTTGGCCTTTTAGCACGCTACACTATGTTGGAATAATCAGTCAATTCAATCAATAATCAATTCAGTCAAATTAAAGCACTAGTTGCAAAAAATGTTGCTTTCTCATGTCTACGTTTATATAAGTGTTGAAATCGTTGTTCTTATAAAACTAAATGTTTTAATCCATTTAAAAAATAATATTTAAATGTCAGTAGAGAAGAAAAATTCTGCCTTTCATGAAATATCTTCAGAAAATATTCATATTTGATCATCAAAATACTTTCTGTTTTATTGCACTGGCATTCCGATCCGCCGATTGCATGATCTTAGAAAAATAGAGGGGAGGGCCTATTTTGGACATATTTTACATGAAATTGCATAAAAAAAAATATCAATACAGAAAAGTATAGAAATGACTATTGTTCTGGTTTGGCACTGAATAAATGTTGTCATTAACCGTAATATGTATATATTCTCCAAAAAAAAAATTAATGAAATCGAATTATTGAAGATTTTCTATAGAAGTTGGTGAGATCAAAATGTTTCCCTGAAATAAAACTGATAATTAGCTGAAATTATTTTCCATAATTTCACTCTAGAAAGTTAGGTACTAATAAACGTTGCTCAATTCAAAAACTTAAGGATGGTCACTCCTTAGGTTTTTGAAACTGTCTCAGACTTTCGGAATTCCCTTATTTTATCCATGATGATACATAAGAAAATTTTGCACACTGACCCCCACTTTTCTTTTCAAAAAATGATAGTATGCATCTTCAATAGACTTCTGACAAAACTTGATGAAATTCTTGATATTCCTCCATTGCATTTCAAAGGTTAATTGCCTTAATGCGAAGTGAATAAAAAGTCTAGAGAAGTTCGGTTTCACACCACAATTTCAAGCCTTTAAAACTCAAAAATGACCACACTGACATATCAATATTTTTTGCTTAAAATGATGTATAATCCATATTCTAATGAATAAAAATATAATATTTAAATCCTTGATATAATAAACTTGAGGAGTTACCATCATTAAGATAACAGGAAACATCTATAATGCCCGAAAATCTCAATCACTTGCCAAAATGAAGAAAATCATCAATAAACAGACAAAAGACGAATTAAAACAAGGATAGAGTAACACTGGAAAGCCGGACTTGGTACCGGCTCCTGCAGAAGCCACCAATAGGGTTTAACATTTATATGGGTACCTAAACCTCCCCGTCGTTGTTAAGTAGATAATGGAATAAAAATCGAAACTCGTAGACCATCATATGAATAACAAAATAACTGACGTATCATACAAAATGTACATAAAGGGGATGTTTTAAAACTTTAAACACAGGTTAACAAAATAAAACATTTAAAATTAGTCTTTACACATATTTCGGTATATGGATTTCCAATATTTTGTTTTTGTTTGCACTGTATCAGTTGTCGAAACGCGAATACAGTGTATGCAGAATCCAAATTAACAGCAACTTCGGTATTATGTTATTTATTACCATCTGGTCGATGCCCCTGCTGGTGGACTGTTAGTCTCGAGGGTATTGACCAACAAGGTAGCCGGTACTTTGGTGCTGCCCCGAAAAACGATTTTATCTGGAAACTTGCAAAATCTAAATTTGATAAAATTCCGTTCAAAACTTACGTGTATATCCTTCTTGCATAGCTCTTTCCTTTGCTGATTTTGGCCTTTTTATTTAGATCTTATTGGTAATTTGTTCTCTATTAGTCTTTACACATATTTCGGTATATGGATTTTCAATATTTTGATTTTATCTGCACTGGAGAGACATCAGTTGTCGAAATGCCAAATTAACAGTAACTTCGGTATTTTGTTTGATGGTATTAATTTATTTTAAAATCTAAATGTTGGTTTTATAGAAATTTACTATTATATCAAAATTCCAACCCCTTAAAAATATTGAGGCTTTCATTCCGTGGTGTTCTTGGTACTGAATTTGGCTACCTATTTCAATATTTTTGGTAACGAGTACTTCTTTTTTTACTATTTTTTGGATTATGGCTTTCCAAACGCTCCTGATGAGGGGTTACTCCTTTAAACACGTGTACAGTAATACGAAATTTACCGTTCTTTATGCAACTTTGGTATTTCTTATATTTTTTACGCAAAGTTTGAAATAAAACGTTAG
>MJUU01060518.1:43105-63565 GCA_002080025.1 Modiolus philippinarum
AATAAATCGTGTAAGCAGAATAATATTTATAATATTGTATTTCTAAACCATCTCTGTTACCGTAATTTCCGAGAGATGTTAATATGTATATATATTTTTTTAATTTGTGTGACAACCTGCATGAGGTGATTGTATATTGTAACAGTCGTAAAACATTCTGTCTGTGTATATTTCACTGTCGTCTCAATATACGCACGTATCACTCTCCCCGGGACAGAGCTGTCGGCTTACACAAATTACAAAATTATGTATTTTATCAGTTTGGGGTGATCAAATAGGTATGAAAATAAAAAATAAAGAATTCCCCATTTGAAGTTTTTATCCGGGTACAATTTCAAAATCAAATTCAAGATTTCATCTCGGTAACTATACGGAATATACAAGGAACAAACTGACACATTTTGTTCAACATAACAAGGAATTTATCCTACTTTCTTGGATCTACTGTCCATTGAAGCTATAGTTTAATCTACATTTAACTAGTCCCAAATTGAAATTGTGTTTATTGATAATAAAGATATATGTATTCGGGTTAATAAATTGACATTTTTTTTTATTCCATTTATGTTAAAAATTCTGTTTCTTGACTATGTGTCAGTCTTATCAGAAGCAGAGACATATAAAACCATTTTATATGTCTCTGTCAGAAGTAAGGGGAACTTGTGTAAGCAAGTCCTAGTGCATGCCTTCCATTTTATTATGTTGGTGATATACTAGTGTACTTTATTCCGTAACATACTCGCGGCTAAAATAATGTATTCCGGAAAGATTATTTGTCGTGAAATAAATACACTGTTACACTCTTGCCTTATAGGTTTGAAACAAGATAGTTAAAATGCTTGATGTATTCTTGATGCATTTGAAAGCGGATAGAACAGAAAATATAACACTGCAAGATATCTTATTGTATCCATGGATGTCGGATCTCAAGTTTACAGCCGAGACATGAGCGCAAAGGTTTTTTATTAGGCCAAATCAAATTAATTAATAGATTCTCATCACCATCCGCCCCTTTTTTTAAGCTCATTTTTTTTTATTTTCAATTATTCAGAAATTTTCTTTAAATTCCTATCAATTTTAGTGAAAATCAGTAAAAAATAAAACATAAAATCCTCCCACCCACCCCAGATTTTTTGTTATAGGTGGATGAGAATCTACAAATTAACTTGATAGGGCCTTACAAAAGCTGATATTTCTTTGAAGCTGTAGTTGATTGTTCGGAAATCGGCAAAATTTTCGCATTATTTTTCTGTGAAATACATAATTGTGCAGTATAAATGAATAATAAATTAACGTTGTTAAATTCAAATTAGTTTGGTTTTACTTTTCAAAAACATCCTTTTTAGACTATAATGCAAACAAAGCACCGTTTTATGATAACACCTTTTGCTTCTATAACTTGTAAATATCTTAAAGTCGCGTGCGGTAAATTTTATGATTACCTCTACGTGTACAGGCGTGTGCCACACCTAGCGAAGGTGAGGTAAAGTTTTGGTGGGAATAAACAAACCAAAATAAACATCGTTACCAGGTGACTAAGGGTTATGTTGTACATGAAGTGTACTGTACAAAAGTTCAGCGTTTGAAAAAAAATAAAATTTGAAAAAAAAAATTAAAAAAAGACACGTGTGTGGCAAATATGTCTCTAATTTTTTTTTTAAGATTTCTTGGTTTGTTATTTGTTTACTTATTACTTGTGGTAAACGTTTTTTTTTCTAAGACTGAAGAATTCTTCCTTTTTCAAACACGTTTTGATCCATTATATGATTGCGTACATAGCAGTTAGTGGAAATATGAGGACACGTGCATGCCTAAGTGCATAAGGAGCCTAGCACATGTGTCTCATCAGAATACGTGTTGAGTCGGGACAATATGAAGAAGTTCCATATTAGTAAAAAAGCACAAGACACATAATCCAAATCACGCACATCAGCACTCCGTTTTTTTAACCTCGCTGACTAGGACAGTATCTTTTGTATGAAAAAAAGGATCTTCAGATTTCTAACTTTCAAACAGAAAAAAAGAACAAACATTGAGACCTCTATGCTTGTTGTCGAACATTGAAGCTTCTTGGGTAAAGCAAAGGCCAACTGCCTTCTTGTCGGGAACGACAAACTCGCACCCGTAGAGCAAGCGTTGTGTATTTTAGCCATTTAGTATTTTTGTTTTGTTTTGAAGTCTTGTATATTTGAGCATATTCACTGGTTTGAAACGGTCAATAGTAAAAAAATGTATTATGAGTTCAATATCCAAAGTTGTAATGTTGTCGAGATAAATTGACTAAATTTGTACACTCTAGGACATCAACAAATAATGATAATTTTTATAATTCCTTGCTGATTATTAAACATATAAGTCCATCCTATATTCAGCCCATAAAACGCTCAAAATGCTTTTTGTAATGTAGTTTGTATTTGACCAATTCGACAAGCTATGTATACATCCGAATGGCGGATTTCGGGGAGGGGGGGCATAAGCCCCTCTTTTTGCTGCAAAACAAAACTTGTGGGAATTCTGTATTCTGTAATTTCACACATCGTTATGAATTGTACTTGAAAATGAAATATTTATAGATTTCAAATTGAAAAAAAATATGCTTTGGAAGTTACAATATATCTGGATATACATATTTTTTTATCTGAATGAAAATCGCAACTTCATCACAAGCATTATTCCGACTATGGAATAAATGATTAATTGACTTGTTTACAAGTATATATTCATACATAATAAACACGTAATAAGTTCTGTGGCGTGCGTGTCACAGGTGACCACCTGAACAAAAAATTCACCTGAACAAATAATTCACCTGTGTCACACGGATCACCTGGGGTTTTAATTAATGACAATAAACAATTACAATTAACAAGGTAACATGTTACAGAGGATTAAGTTTTGTCAACAACGAAGTGTAAGTGCACAATTTCTTAACCGTGAAAAATATCCGCACGTGTGCACATTCGTTTTTGAAAGGAGTAAAATAAAGGCATGCACGAAATTTACATTCTTTTGAAAAAGGGTTAGTTTCTTTAACACTTTCTATTTATTACTAATAGAAACTCGAAATTCGGACAATTAATAGTTTTTTCCCCTAACTTCATGTTCATGAAATTGATAGCGTACATTGTAGTTTATTTTTCCTATATGGTATATGGATATCGAGTATTGACCAATCAAATCATATTATATAAGGTACCGGAAGCCTTGTATAAGGTACCGGAAGAAGTCAATATGGCAGCCCCCTGCTTGTTAAAATTTTGATACAAAAAAACAAATTATAGAATAACCACTTAAGATCTGAAAACGGGTCACGGCAACAACGTATTAAAATACATGTTTGAATAACATATCAAATTTAATTTTTTGAGTGAACTTTCCCTTTAATGATTTCATAATAATTCTAGCATGAAATTCCAATTCTGGGAGGAACATTGTAGAATGGATTAACGTTGCCAATACCAGGTTAATACAGGAAGAGAATTATAAAAATCATTATAATACCATTAGTTTCCATTGTCAACAAAGGAACACATAAATTGTTGACCAGTCATTAGCCAAATAAGGATAACTGATACGTCTAAAAGACCACGCCTTATTGCATGAATATCAAGAAATGTTTTCACTTTTCCGTTTTTTTGCTTGTTATTTCAATTCATCTGGTATAATTATATGAACGAATTTGATACTTTATGCAATTGTCACTATATTGTCTATAACACTCTTTTCATTACTGTATTCTATTATGTTTCAATCACTAATTAAAAAATCCTTAAAGTCTGTCTGAAAAAGTATCCTCTTTGTTTGTTCATGCTTCCTCAGCTGTACGATTATATAAGTCTGTTAAAATCGTACCAATAAAATTGAATAGTTGACTAACAACAAATAATACTATACTGCAAGACATTTTTGAAGAATTTGAAAAGCACATAAATATTCATATCTGAACACCGACATTCTCATCCCATGAAAGAAAAAAAAACTTTCAAAAAATTATGAAGGGTTGTTTTTTAATAAATCCTCTCGAAATCGGCCAAAGATTAAAAAAAATTGACAAAAAATATTGTAATGACAGTCAAAAATGCCAGTGATTCTTGCACCACCTGTTGGGTCTCTAAGCTATGTTCTTATTCAAGAAATCGAACAAAAAGCATCTTTAAAAGAAAACTCAAAACTGTACTTGGTATCAGCTCGCCGTAGACAGCACAGTAAGCATCTTTATTTTAACAAAACAATGTTCATTTTTACTGCCATTCTCAACCGCTGCACAACACATCAAATAATGTACAGTAGACAGCCTACAAAATGAGTATAAGATTATTTACAACAGTTCCAATATCATAAATTTAACATATAAAACACAATCATTTATTTATAAATATTAAAATTATGTTTTACGTGGGCGGTTTGGTGGGCACACTCATGCGGACAAATTTCAAGGGAAAATGGGCATTCTACGATTTCATTCAAAGCGTCAGGCCAATTAGAAGTTTACAATGGCCAGAGTTATAATACAGCTGTCAGTGGTCAATTAATAGATCTTGGATAAAACTTTTCAAGCTTTGTTAGGGACCGACCATTTAACTTGAAAGGGGGGGGGTTATGGTTTTTTTTCTAAAAAAATTATTTTCGATCTGATTTTATGTGAAAAAAATATTTTGGCTGCCAAAATGATGAAAAAAAATTTTCTGAAGGAGGCTTTCTGCCCAAAAAAAGAATGTTAATTTTTAAAAAAAAAATATATTGTTGATACAAGTAGTGCAAAAAATAAATAATTTTCTGTCCAGAAAAAAAAACCATAACCCCCCCCCCCTTTTAGGTTAAATGGTCGATCCCTTATATTTATTGTCATGTAAATTTATTTGTAATGATGCAGAAAATGCGCCGTAGTTCGAGTCGTTGATCACAAAATACCAGCAATTTGTCGGCATGGTGCTGTACGTAAAACGAACGTCGATTGAATATGAGACTCCAAATCTTTTCTCGCGCATGAAAACTTGATCATGATCACGAGCCAAAGTGAAATTAAGGGTGTGTTCCCATTTCGCCTTAGCTGTGAATTTCAGGTAGAAAACGTAAAAAAAAGTACTAAGGCGAAATGGGAATTTTCAATTTGTGAATTGCAAAAACATAATTATTGATTATGGCATGTTTTGATTACTGAATAAACATCATTAAGAATACACATGTATTTTCATAAGATTTTGTTACATTTATTTTGCATATTTCGTGCATAAAATCTAAAATATTGTTATTTTTAAAAGTATATCTGTTCCCCAAACATGATAGAAATTAAAATTATAACTAAATTTTAGTCAACTTTAAAAAAAAAGTGTAGTTTTTTTAATTGATTTTTGTTCTTAAACAAGAAAATCTGCTATCATTTACAATCAATTGTAAATATTCTTAAAATTGATTATAAAGCATTTCATATTATTCCATTTCAAAAATTTCAAAATATCATTAGAATAATTAATAAGGAATATTCACGCTATTCAAAGAGATATGTCAGCGTCACAACCAGAATTTTTCACCAACTCAGTCAGCCTCGACTTTGAATGTGCATCACGCAACGCAACAACAGAGACCTTCCCAGCAGCAGCACTCAAGGTTTGCCTGTTCCACTATAGAAGAAAACTCAAGAGTGTGGACTACAGAGAGACTACAAAGACATACCCGATGTTAACCTACTAGTTCGTCGTGCATCAGCTCTACCTCTATTACCACTCGACAAGGTTGAATAGTACTGGCTACACACACTCGAGAATTCACCCAACCGAGATGACTGTACCAAACTCACCGACTACGTTACAGAGACATGTATAGAAGGACGATTCCCACAAGCAACTTGGAACCACAACCAGACTGGTGGACCCAGAACCAACAACCACCTAGAAGGCTGGAACAACAAACTGAAGAAGAGAGTAAAGACACCACACCCTGGTATCTACAAGATCATCGAGATATTCCAGAAGGAGCAGGCAGCGAACGAGGTCAAGATGGTACAGTATGCAGCAGGTGGGAAAAGAAGATTACCAGAGAAGAAATATCGTGACATAGAAGACCGTCTACAACTAAACACAGGGGTGAAGAACTTTGTAGAGTATGGTGACACAGCATCATATATCCTGAAGCTCGACTAGTGACAAATAGAAGAAAATAGTGAAATGAACTTTGTGCTTATCCTCGTATTGTGATATTGTTTTCATTTTTATTATTCACTTTTAACTACTATTGTGTTAAATATAGAACTATTATTGTGTTAATAAATATGCTAATTAAAGAACTATTATTGTGCTTCATAAAGAACTGTTATTGTGCTTCATAAAGAACTGTTATTGTGCTAATAAATGTGCTTGTAAAAAAAATATATGTACTCATATTAAAAAATTATTGTGCTTGCATATTTCATTGTTTTGTTTATAAAATATTTTGTAGGCCTCTTTATTTGATCTTCTATTCTGATTTGAGTGTTATTTTCTTTATATGTATAATATTATGATTATGACTGAATAATAATGTATGCTCCTGTTGTAACTTTGTGCCCATTTGAGACTGAAGAATACACAACTTAAAAGAGAACAAGCCATTACACCAGGGACTATACATTACAATGTAATGTATAGTCCCTGATTACACATAAAATTTACATTGATATCAATTTTAATTAAAAAAAAAAACCCTAAATCTTTAATGTTTATATTGTTGTATAAACACCAGTTTCTCTTGATTAGATGTTTACATAAGTTCCCATTTCGCCTTAGCTGACACAAATATGTACTAAGGCGAAATTCGGAATATTTTTTATATAAAATTTCACAGCTAAGGCGAAATGGGAACAAGCCAAATTAAGTAGACGAGAACCAAGAAGTGATTGGTAAACACATACAATCTTCACACCACGTGTTCACGGTAAAAAATACACGTGGTCTTCAGTACCCTTTATAAATACATTTATATTGTTATAAAAGCATTTATAACATGTTATAAAGAAAACTAAAAACCACTGTATTTGATATCAGCTCACGGTAGAAAGCAAAGTAATCATCGATGCATAGAGAAAGCAACTATTGATAAATTTTAAACCAAGTTTTTTCCAAACTACAAATCTCTGTTCAATACTTTCTCTCACATAACCTAGGTACTCCAACGAAAAAACTGAATTTTCAAATTGAATGAATATAACGGTGCAAAAAGATAGCTATCTGCTTCAATAATTAGACACTAAACTTTTAATCTCCAAAAAATTAAGATTAAGGATAAATTAACATCATTAAAAAATTACAATTAGCTAACTTCCGGTATTTTATTTTCTTCGCATTTACCAGTTCTATAAGAGCTAAGGAGAAACTGGTTCAAAAATTATTTGGAGTTACGACGCTTTGACCACTATTTACGATTAATTACGACCAAAATTCGAGAAAACTACAAAATCACGTAAAAGTTAAAATTGCCGTGCATTTACGTGCATTCATGAATCTATTTGAAACTATGCATTTAAAAAGTATAGGTTGTAATTTAAATACAACACTTAACGTGCGTCTTCATGCACCATGTCATCATTGTGTATTTGTGCATTGAAAATTGATAAATCATCAAAATGTGTTATAAAAAAGTCTTCGTTGGAGTACCTANCTTTGCCTTAGGGACCGACCATTAGACCTGAAATTGGGGGGGGGGGCTATGTTTTTTTTTCGATAAAATATTCTGAAGCTGATTTTATGTAAAAAAAAAATATTCTGACGGGGGCTTTCTGCCCCAAAAAATAATGCTTATTTTCAAAAAAAAATATTTTGTTTGTCCTAGTTAAAAATAAAATAAATGAATTTTTTCGCGTGCGGCGCGAAAAAAAAATTCTGTCAAGAAAAAAAAACATAACTCCCCTCCCCCTTTTCAAGTGAAATGGTCGGTCCCTTATCTGTTCTCCCCATACCGTGTTTTTAAACAGTCGATCTTCATGAACAGAATTCGCTGCAGCAATAGCTCCCCCGTGCGATGACTGTAATCAAAACTTTAATTTTATCAAGACCAATACTTTTAAGTGCTTCTAATAGAACCTCTATAGCTCTTGTGTATGATATCTGACCATTATTCCGGAGTTTGTATACACCTGAAGGTTTGCGAAAAAAAAAATCCAAAATAATATTATTCGTTTGAGTTGTCTGGAATATTAGCTACAGTTGTACCTTGTGATAATGTTCAAATAAAGCAACTTGACAAGTTTAAGAACCAATTCTAAAAGTTGATACCCCCTCCTTCACTATAAACATCTGTTTTGCTCCTAACTTATTGAAGACTTAAATGTGAATCACTGAACTAAATATCACATCTTCTCAAAATAAAATGATTGATTGATTGATTAATGTTTTACACCAACTTCAGCAATATTTCAGCTATATTGTGGCGAGAACTGTTGAGTATATTGAACAATTTTCAAAATGAAATACGGAATAACTGTTAAATACATACATGCAATTCTTACATCTGTTGGTAGCAAATTTTTGTACAATATTTTTCAAAATAGTATGCGTAATTATTATATGTTCTTTTTTATTTACACAATGAACAATTTTTCTATGTACAATGTCCGCATAGCAGAAATCATACTATTTTTACATGGATGATCGAATCCAATTTACCTTTGAGCCAGGCTGATAGCATTAATGACTTTGTCTATTTTAGAAACGAGTGTCACAGGTGTCACAAATTCCGGTAATGTTCAAATATGATGCATAAATGAATAATGTTTAGCCCACTTACATCATGCATTAAAGGTATATTTGTACTCCATCTGTGTGGAATTCGCCTTGGAAGACATCGGGAATTCTGATAGCGTAGTTGTATAAGCG
The DNA here is from genome assembly GCA_002080025.1 of Modiolus philippinarum. Lineage (NCBI taxonomy): Eukaryota > Metazoa > Mollusca > Bivalvia > Mytilida > Modiolidae > Modiolus > Modiolus philippinarum. The sequence goes on from MJUU01060518.1 coordinate 51,952, forward strand.
CTTGAAATCTCAGATGGGACTGACGCCCACTGTCCAGAGCTAATATTTGAAAATGGTATAGAGAAATATTATGAAAAATATCACAGGTTACAATCAGTTACACTACATACGTATCTCTTTTACATATCTAAAATTTTTAAAAAAATCTGACTATGCCTGCTACAAATCCATACAACAGGTACTAAGGCCATGTCAGTGATTACAAGACCATGACAGCTAAATACCATACAATATGCATAAGGGCCATGTCTGAGGATCACGCCTGCTCCAATCTCGTACAACAGGGACTGGGGCCATGTCCATTTCAAAACATAGGTTCAGTTTTTTTACACAACCAACATGATAGGATTATTATATGCTTAATGCGTCCAAAAGGACCGCCAAAACTGGCGATAGAGAAAGCATCTTGTCAAAAATAGTTTTCTTGTTCATTCCTTTAACATATATGCCAAGAGCATCATTACACTCTAAACCAAACAAAAATATGGTTTGTACGATTAATTTCTATCCAAGTGGCCAAAATGCTGCTCATTTCCATTTAGGGATAATTCTGGTACCTCTACCTTTACATACTGTCAAATATTTTATGCAGATCTTGATATCACGCGACCTATTACCTGAACTTAAGATCTAGCTGTGAACTTAGGAAAACCAGTAAAAATACATTTCACGGATGATAAAATATCATAAATTCTTCTCTTGAGAAGGGAATTTTCACTTGACCATCATAAAAATATTTTCTTTTCGTGTATCAAACGATTATTCATTTGTGTTGTAATTCATTTCATCTTTTTGAGCACTAGTAATTTTGCTTAGGGGGTTGCATGCATGATCTCAGATTTATACGATACAAACATTACGTTTCATTGAGATCTGAAAATTAACTTGATGTAATGTAATTGGTGTTGCGTGGCAATGGCAACGGGTACTTCTGAAGTCATATTTTTCCATTTTTTGAAATGCAGGTAAATGAAATGTTATCTAAGGGAAAAGACTAAGTATCACTTTAAAAAAAAAAAATCAAACAGAGTTCTTTTGGAACGGTTACACACCAATAGTCCGAAGGGCCGATAGTCCGAAGGTCAAATAGTCCTAAAATTCAGTTATGTAATCTTGTGTGCTGATGGGGGGAGGGGGCAAAAACCCTGAATCTGTCCATTACTCTCGGACAAATTTAGTTTGTAACTTCATTCTTAATTAATATTCATTTACTAAGCAAGGTAAATAATGAATAAATAGCGTTTGTTAAAAATATGCACCAAAAAACATATCATATGCACCAAATAACATAGCATATGCACCAAAACAACATAGACATCAACTTGTTTTCTATGGTCAAATTGGCGATAAAATAATAAGATGCTAGTCATAGCCATACCGGTAATTTTTTGTTAGGTTTGCCACTTTTTGCCAAAAATTGTAACCCAGCTGTTCATCAGAGTAATTTGATTTTTTAAAGATATGGACCTTAAATTTGAAATAATTTAATATTCCGAAAAATTGTTTATTTAGGTAGAGGATATAATATCGCCGCACAGGGTCAGTGTTAGGTATTAAAAAATAACTGGCGTCTGTCTTACGTTCGTAGTTCACATCTCTACCATCTGCTCTTATACTACACTAGCAAATTCAGTGACTTTACAGGAGTGATATATGGAATTCCTTTTACAAGAATTGCTAATTCCATTCCGATCCATTAAAAATGATAACTGTCAGCGCAAAGCATAGTTTTACATTTGGACCTTAAGGTAAACACATATTTTGGCAATCTCCTCTGAAATTAAAACTTTTAAGGAATCGTGTTGGAGGTCTTTTACAGAAATCCATTCCGTACTGACAAATATGGCAACTGCTGTTTTTCGCCGACCTTAGCCCATGATGAAAGGATATTAATTTCTGCCGAACACAAATTTAAAAATGGACCATCTAGGCACTGTTGTGACCAGTTTTGTGTGACCAAGTGGGAAAGCTGTTCATTATTGTTGTTCCGTGGCCCAAAATAAAGACGAATGTGGATAGTATGATCATTTTTATTATATGTAGCAAAAAAGAAGGCATTGATGGATCTACAAAATAACAATAATGACAAATAAGATAATATGTCAAATCAACATACCATAACATAAACATATGCAAATTATATTATATTGCAAACATTTTGTATAAGAAATATTCAAGCAATAGCAATTAGATTCAAAATATAAATTCTTTATTCTTGGTATACATGTATACACCTTAATTTATAAACATACATGAGACTATAATTACACACAAATCAGTAGTAAAAGTCCATAAAAAGTACCTAGCATAGTAAATATAAGATAATACTACATATAGCTTTCAAATGTTAAATATAAAAATATTATGTGTGAATCTCAATACTTATAGTGAAAAAAAGTTAAATTCAAACATTCCAAACATCAAAAAGATTTACTGTTACAAAAAATCTTTCAAAGCTAATGAAAAATGAAAATATAAAAAGATAAAGCATTAAACATCATAAATACCTTAATGTTGGCAACTTCTCACTACATGTAGGTGCTACACATAACCTGGCCTTCCAAATCCACACTGAATAAGTATGCAAAATTCACAGTATATATATTTCGCAAAAACTAGATGGAAACAGTTTTGGCTAGATATAACCACACTGAACCAGATTTTGCCAGATATAAGAGGAGTACAGTAAACAACTTGGACCAATAGTAAGAAGTGAGCAGATTTTTTTAACCCTTCAAGTAAACTCAAATGCATCGAAGCGTATACATGTAACTTACCGAGAGTAAAGATCTAAATAATAAAATCAATGATGAAGACAGTTTATCAAAACTGATATAAAATCAGCCTGTCCACATTTGTTTAAATTAGCCTGTCCACATTTGTTTAATACTGATCGAGTGGCTTTAGAAGGAAAGATTTTTGAATGAAAAGATTTGGAGAATCGAGAATCTTTAGAGAATAACGAACAAACATCGCACACCAAAATGACAGCAAAAGCCCATCTTGTACAATGTAAAGCTAAAATGTACAGTTATGACCATTAACAAGTGTACTTGTAACACTGATGAATCAAAATATTTACCACAGTTAAAGCTTTTCATTTCTATTTTTCACTCAATTAAATAACAAATCGGCATTCCCAATGTCTTCTTAACATTTGTAGTATTTTTTCACCAGTTGTAGGTACTCCAATGAAGAATTCTTTAAGCACATTTTAATGATTTTTAAATTTTCAATACACAAAAACACAATGATGACATGGTGCATGAAGACGCACGTTAAGTGTTGTATTTAAATAACAACCTATACTTTTTAAATGCAAAGTTTCAAATAGATTCATGAATGCACGTATGTGCACGGCAATTTTAACTTTTACGTGTTTTTGCAGTTTTCTCGAATTTTGGTCGTAATTAGTCGTAAAAACTGGTCAAAGCGTCGTAACTACAAATAATTTTTGAACCAGTTTCTCCTTAGCTCTTATAGAACTGGTAAATGCGAAGAAAATAAAATACCGGAAGTGGACTAATTGCAGTTTTTAATGATGTTAATTGATTCTTAATCTTAATTGTTTGGAGATTAAAAGTTTAATGTCCAATTATTGAAGCAGATAGCTTTCTTTTTGCACCGTTATATTCATTCAATTTTTTAGTTGGAGTGACTACCAGTTGAACGATTTTAATGATAATTAGTCCATGGGCTGGACTTACCCCCCTGCACCCCCACTTATGAACCCCGCCCACATTTTTAAGTCCGCTTAAATCCCCGTCTCCAAAATAAATCATGTTAATATGAGCATAACCTGCACGCAATGTTTGAACAAGTCCCTTTTCAGTCCCACCCAACGAAATGTGGAAAAATTTCGTTTTTGACAAAAGTTTTTCTTTCAATTGCTTCAAATAACAAAATACCGAATTTAGTGTGAATTTTACTGAAGCTTATTAGGTACACAACACAGTATATTTTTACACAACGTATTTTTTTTAAATTTGTAATAACACTTTACTAATTTATAATAACAATTTATTAATTTGTAATTACAAATTAAAAAAAAATGCTTTGTGTAAAAATAAACTGTGTTGTGTCCCAAATAAGCTTCTCCCATACCATTTTCCAGACGCAAAGTAAAACCGCAAAGAATACACGAATAAGGCAAATGCAATATTCAAAAACTGGTAGCTCGTCTCCAGGAAGGGGCACTGAAATTGCTTAATCAACAGAAATACATCTTTGTTATCTTTCACTCCCATATTTTTTTAAAAAATCTATTACTATAGTGTCATTAAATGGGTATTTTCATATTTATTCTGAATAATGCCCATTTCGAGTTATATTGGGTTGAGGTCTTCGCCGAGGGCCAATGCAGGTGATCGAAATCAAATACTTTGGGAATAATACGGGCTCTGGGCTCCGGACTCCAACATTTTTAACGTTGGTCTCCTGGCTCCAAGACAAGGGCTCTGGGCTCCAAGACAAGGGCTCCAGCTCCAACGATAGGGTTCCAGACTCCGACAGTAGGGCTCTGGTCTCCACTCACAGAGCTCCAGGGTCCAGTTCGAAGGGTTCGAATCTCTACCTAGTGGGCTTAATACCGAGGCGGTATGAAACAGATTTCTATCGAATTTTCAGTTAAATCTGCTCAACTAGTATATTTAAACTCAAAACATTCAACAAAACGGATTCTTAATATTCAATGTGGCCTGAAGTTTTGGACAACTTGCATTTATACAGGTGTTGATCAAATTTTTTTCCCATAGGGTCAAATGTTAAGCTTTATTCTCCACTGGCAGCCATGTTTGTCCAATCTAATTAAAATAAGTACCTTTTGTAAAGGACCTTCCATACATTGACCCAATACAGCTAAGCGCTTCGGTTATGTTCAGTGCTGGCGCCCATGTTTTTTGTCAGACTTTTTTAAAAATGAAATGGGCATTTAATGAAAACCACTGTTTATAAGGCTGTTCAGAGGTACTGGGAGGAGAAATTAATTTGTGAAGCAAATACCAAAAGTACGTTGAAATATCTGAACACTGCATGGATCATTTTGTTTTAGCTATAACATTTAATTTGGGAAGCTGCAGGTTGTGAGAAAATATCTATTTCTAACGCATCTATTAAGGCAAGATTGCTTCTTGGTACCTATACACGACAGTCTAGTCGTCAACAAATTTAATCAATATGAAGTTATACCAGATTGCCCGCTGTGTGATACGTGAACATTTTTTAGTTCACTGTGAATGTCTCAGTACAGTCCTCCAGAAATTTATAAACTCACTGCCTCATCTGCTTCATGGCTCCTTAGATAAAATTGAATGTTCTGCTTTGCTTGATAATACTAGCAACATAACCCAGTCAATATTGGATTGCTCTGCTTTTCCATGTATACCATATAAGCTGCACGTAGATATAGAAAATATAAGTAGAAGATTGGTATATGTTTTGCATGTGGCAAGATGTAATATTCTTCAGTGTAAGAAGTAGAGAAATTAATACTATGACCCTTGTCAATAGAGTGTGACTACAGTTACCCACTAACATACACATATGTCATAATGAACTGTTTATTTTCTGTGTTGTATATGATGGACCTGACCTCACTGTAGCATACAGAGTGCTCGTCTCTTCTAGTAATTTTGCAGCTATTTTAAGTTATATTTTATCTGCGAGTATTTGCTACAACGAATTGAGCACCAACTACTGGATTTGAGACATAATCACCTCAGTGACACTAAATAACACAGAATAATGACAGTAGAGGGATATAAAGGAACAGAACAGAACAGAGAACAGCATTTTGTAAAGTTTTGTTGAATTTGCTTCATTGGTTTCAGAGGAGATGAAAATGTGATTTTCCCATAGGGTCAAATGTTTAATTATGTTCCGCGCTGGTTGGCATGTTTTTATCCAAATATTTGCATTTCCGAGAAATAGCATATCATTTCCAAGAAAGAATTTTTTTTTAATATGAATTTTCCACTTTTACATCATTTGCGGGAATTCTAAAAAGAAAAGTATGTCCCATTCATACAGGTTCATGTAACTTTTTACTCCTATTCACTATGGGATATTGAAGAAAAGTTTTGGGAAGAATCCATTGAAAGATATATTGCATCCCATTAAACGTTGTAAATTTAGCATTGTAAAAAAACTGAAAATTACGTTATATCTATGTCTAAACTGAATACATATAATGTGCCTCTTCCAGGTTCAAATATTTGTTGTGTTTAACCCGATAGGTTGAAGAAGGACTTTATCAGGACACATTGTAAAATGTATTGTAGCATCCTCTAAAATGTTTTATCATTGTTTTAAATAAAAAAAATGGAGATATATTTCCCATGTTTTTCCACCTATAGTTCCTGATATTCCTTGAAATTATGCACATTTTTTATGAAAAATTTAACACAGACATCTGCACACCTGTCTTTTGAAGAAAATTTGAATCTCATGGTTTCATGTACTTAAAAAACATCTCGGTAATGATGTATGTTGTTACCGGAAAAGAAATACGGAAATTCCCGGAAATGAAATTCTGAAATTTAGGAAATTCCCGGAAATGAAATTCGCCTGTTTTTATTGGATCGGAAAGAAACGAGCAATATTTTCACAGGATACATGCATCATTTGAATAAAGTTTTCTTCAATTTGCTTCATTGGTTTCAGAGAGGTCAGGTGAGCTGAGAAAATCAGTTTTGTTGAATATTAAGATTTTACATTAGTTACAGTTAAGCAGATTTAATTGAAAAATCGATAGAAATCTGTTTTATACCGCATACTGCCGTGACATGTTAAAACGAAATTTGCATCTACAGCCTAGCTGTATAAAGATTTGTACATATAATGCCTGTTATTTTAAGTCAACAGTTTATAATGTAAAATATAAAGGTATTTTCCTATTCATCCTGGATAATATCCTCGTAAAGTGGTATTGGGTTTCGATCACCTGTATTGGCCCTCGGCGAAGACCACAACCCAATATAACTGTGAATGGACATTATTCAGAATCAATATGAAAATACCCATTTAATAACACTACAGTAATAAATTCAAAAATTCCAGGAGTGAAAGATGACAAAAATGTATTTCTATTGACATAGCAATTTTATGCCCGATTCCTGGAGACGAGCTGTCAGTTTCGGAATATTGCATTTGCCTTATTCGTGTATTCTTCGCGGCTTTACTTTGCGTCTGGAAGATGGTATGGGAGATCTCTGGTCAAATTAAACCAAATTTGGGGTTTACTATTTTCTGGTTATTGTAGAAGTGGCGCCATCAGAAATGACGGCCATCCCCGCACTTTCCTGTTTGACACAGAAAACAAGAGTTCCACTGACAAGCCTACATGTGTCAAAAACGACATATTGGGGCCTCTTGTTTGCACCAAGACCAATATAAATAATCTGAAAGCTTAATGCAAATCTGCAGACTATATGCAACAATTCTATTACAAAATTAAATCCATATATCCAAAAATGTAGGAGCTCCACTGATAACACAACGTACAACCGCTTTGTGTCATCTTGATCATCGGCCGATTGATACGATCATCGATGTTTGTGTAAATGTAGAGAAGAGAAACAGTGGTGTTGAGATTTTTGATATTTAATGTCATTTTAAGCGGAACCATGCATTGATTTGGATGTAAAAAATGAAGATTATAAATCACATAATGAAAACAATAGATTACTTTTTATATCATGTACATTTCGGAGGACTTTGAATCAAAGTTTTACTGAAAATCTTGCAAAAAATCACATCATGAACTTCAATCACTTATTCCACAGAACTTGGTATTTAACAAAGTATTATTAAACATCAGCATTAAAGATGCATCTATTACTTTTCTTTTGATATGTGCAGCATTATTCAAAAATTAGTTGTTTTTGTGTAATTTGACTTTACTCAACACTACATGTGAAAAAAAGGATACGATCATCGACCGATTCATTTTATTGAATGATACGATCCTCAGCAGAGATCAGCTACGATTAACGGCTGTGATGTGATATATCTAAGAGGATAAAACTGCATTTCAAGAGGTTATTTAAATATAAAAAAGATTAATTTACAAAAAAATATAATATTGATGATTTGTGATAGTAAAAAAATGTCTTGAGAGCATCGATATCTTGCATTCAATTGAAACTGATTAAATTCGGGTGTAACATGACTTAAACAAGTCTGGGACTTATCCAAAGTAGACAGCAGCTCAACTGTGAACGAATTATTTCCGGGGCGTAAAAGCTATAGTTTTTGTGAGAATAAACGTGCTTTGGAGTACAGACCGGGATGGTAAACTGAATGATATATAACAAAGCGGTATATATATATACAGTTTCATGATGTAAAATTTTTAGGAATTTACAGCTGACATTTTGTGGGATTAGATGGGCTGTTATAATACAACTTATGGTTTCGGACTTAGTATATACAATTTAAATTTCAGCTGAATACATCATCTTTTCAGTAAACGGCCTTCGATTTTCATTATGTGACGTGAATTGTAGGTTAAAAAATTCACGGGGCACAAAGATCTATATTCCACCCATCTATGTTGTTACACGACTGTTAAATGATCCTTTTTGTTAATTTGCTAAATGTTATGAACCCAGTTTGGATCATACCATGCAAAGAAAAATTATGATCAACATCTTTCCATTTAATTTGGAACGGGAAAGCCTAAGAGAATGTTACTGATGCTAAGACATGAAAGTAAAATACCGAAGGATTAAATGATGTGATCATAACAAAAATCAAAGTTATGGTACATAGCAAAGTAAGTAAGAACCGAACTATCAGTCTAAATAAAAGAAAAAAACAAAAGGCATTGAAAATAGTGGAAACACAAAGATACAAAGACATCACACAAGTGTTGTTCATAAATGAAAAATGGAGACATACATACAGATGAACAGCACAGACCCAATTTAAAAACCAAGGTGAGATCTGATCCACCAGTAGAATAAGCATGTCCTGCTTCTTATAGGACACTCATTGTATTGAACATGTCAAATCTGGTAATGAAGTCAAGTCGAGTAGAGGAAACAACATTCTTTAGCTGTGAAATGGATAGATTTGACATAAGCTATATTGACATTTAAAACGTTTTCCCCTTAGAATGGGAATTGGAATTGGACCCCATTTTTAGGGAATTGGGCCCTAACTTTGCCACAATAGTCCTTTGGTGGCCGTGCAAAAAGGTGTTTTTTATATTCGCCCTATATCTAATATGGCTGCAAGCGGAGAACATAGTTAAACATTGGACTTATGGAAAAACACATTCAAAGATCTTCTCTGAAACTGCTAAACTAATTGGAGCATAACTTGGTCATAACAGTGTTTTGGTGGCCCCTCAGCAAAACAAAATATTTTTATTCAGCCTTATGTAAAGATGGTGGCAGCGGGGTAACAAAGTTTAGCATTTGGGCCAATGGGATAACACTTTCAAAGATTCTTTCATGTTAAAATAGAGTTACTGTGTCCTAGTTAGCCATGGACCCCAGCCCCACCTCGACCTCTTCATAAATTTTCTAAAAAAGAACCTGAAAAAAGGAATTATTGGGGGGAAAATAAATAGTGCGCATCTTAAATATGTTATTAAGCTCCTGCATAAGTCATAAAATTCCAACCAGTAGTTTAAGAGGAGCAATGGATATCAGCTTTTGGCATTGCGCTAAAATCACAACGTGTAAGACATGACAAAAATCTGGAAAAAAAACGGAATCATTGGAAAACAAAACACATACTAGTAGTGCAAATCTATAGGCCCTGTCACACTATAAGGTTCTAGCCAACGTGTGACGACGTTCGCTAAATTTTACAAGAACGTTGGCACACGCCCAGAAAATTAAAGAAATTCTCTTGTTGAACGCATTCATAGCCTACAACGTACGGAAGACTTATCCATAACTTGTATGCAACGCTCACAAAACGCGGAACAGCGTTTGACAACTTTACAAAGGTGTTTTACTAGCGTACTTATACCGAACGCATCCATAACGGTCTTCTAGCATTCATAAAAGTCTGTATAGCGTTTTGACAATCATTGTAAGATCAGCTAGAAATTCATCTAAATGTCATTTGCAAATGTAGAAATGGATAACAAGGGCACCGAAAAATATGACGATTTGTTGGAGGGATAGGTCCCTAAAAATCGGAAAATATTTTCAAAACAATACTGAAATATCAGATATTCACAAGTTACTTTGGAATTTTGTCTTGGTCTTTAACCATTATTTTTATAATAAAATATCGGCTACTACGTCACTCCTTAGTTACAAGGACGCCCGGTTTGCGTTCTCTACTCGTTTAAAACAACTTTCGAGAAACTACTACATATCGCACACATTGCGTGCATAACTAACATCTACACCGTTCGTCTAACGTCTACATAACTTATCAACAACACCTTGGCAAATGTCGTGCAATATTGAGCATGTTTGAAATTTTCAACGCACCCAAGGTTCAACAACGCATGTCAACGTGTGTCGACGTGTTCGTAACGTGTTACTAACGTGCCTATAACTTATACAACGCACACCAGCGTATACGAAAATATTGTCACACGCTGGGCACACGCTGGTGATGTGCGTTATAGTGCGACAGGGCCATAAGGTCTTGCACAAGTTTCATGAAATTCTGACCAGTGGTTAAGGGGGAGTACGGGTCACCAAATGGTTTGCATTGAGATACAATGACACAGTCCAAAACATGTAAAAAAATCTGAGGATAAGAGGATACCACCTTTTTGAAGACGGACAGGCATAAGAACATCATGAACACCTCCGCAAATTGGGGCTATAAAAAGAAGTATTTTTAGAGTGCACTTATTCCAAAATGGCCACCAGCAGGGAACATAGTTTAACATTGGGCTTATGGAAATACTATCAAAGATCTTCACTCCTGAATTTTCTTGTTCATTTGGGCTCAAACTTGATCAATAGTCTTTGGACTGTCCCCTGTAAAAAGGCTTCCTTTCAGGTTTGCACCCATTCCAAGATTCCTGCTATTGATCCTATGTTTGAAAAATGTTAAGAGATCTTCTCTTGTAGAAGAGAAGCTTCTACATTTGTATGTCATGTTTATTAAAATACCAAATATTCAGTACATGAGGTACTGTTTGATCATTGACAGATGAAAACAATTAAATATTGGATCCTTCTGGAGCCAAGGGAGCGATACAGGCTCTCTGAGACTCTTGTTTAGATTCCACATTGTTTTTCCTTTATCTGCATTGACGATACATAAGTTGTCAAAACGACCATCTTCAGAGCTGGATACGATCAGATATTGTGTTATTTCAATGCCTGTGTTAAGTAAACGAATGAGAGTTCAATGAGTAATTACACCGATTACAGGATAGTGCACACATCAAACAAAAAAGTAAATGACATGGAAGGACTGAAAAATAGAGTTTTCGGCAAGGCCTGACTAAAGCATTTGCATCTTAGTTGTTGAAGGTATTTAGGCTAAAATGAGAAAAAAAATCCAAGCCTAAGGTACAATTAAATGGTCATGTAAAGAGAATGTGCGAATTGGTTTTTGAATTTTTACTCATTTTTTCCTTTTCTCCCTTTTCATATTTAAACCCCTTTATCATGTATTTCTTTTATATTAA
>MJUU01060519.1:19630-47617 GCA_002080025.1 Modiolus philippinarum
CAGCATTTGATTTGATTGATTTTTGGGGGTTCCCATAGCAAAACATGGACTTAGTCATTACATTACTGGTAGTAACCCATCTCTTATCAGCTCCGTCTCCTGAACCACTAAATATAATTTCATGAAACTTTAACACAGTCTTTTCGACATGATATAGATGTACACCTCCTATTTCACAATTTCATTTGATTAATTCTTAGGGTTTCCAATAGCAAAACATGGTCTTTGCCATTACATTACAAGGGGGATCCATCTCTTATGCGCTACTCCTCCAGAACCCCTGAGTATATTTTTATGAAACTTTTACACAGATTTTGTGACAAAATAGAGATGTGCATCTCTTATTTCAGAATTCGATTTAACTGATTTTTAACTTCTGGAATGAAATGGGATGCGGGAGGTAATTATTAGTGTTTTTTTTTTTATATTTGTTTTTTTAATGTTATTTTATTGCTATAATGGTTGTGCGTAATCGAATATTCCTGACGCGAACAGATTCTTTTTATTCAGAGTCTTGCTGCCATGTCATACCCTATTGAATGTTTTCCTTATCAGGACATGCTATTTATACCTTTGAGAAGCGCCGCAGATATTTGCTAAGAGGCATATAGTTTTAGGAAAGACAGAACTTCTTTAATCTTTAAACTTACCTCGGCCTGCTCTTTGTTATCATGCAACGATTCATTTCTCAAGCTGTAAAATATAAATGCAATATGAATTTATATACACTTTGTCATAAAAATGGAATATTCGTATTATCTGACCGTTGGGCTCGGGAAAAAAACATCTCTCGACTGGTATTTTTTGCAAATTCCCCTCCCAAACATGATATATCTGTTTAATATACACTTGGTCATAGATATGGAATATTCGTATTATCTGACCAAATCTTGAAGTCTTGAAGTATAATGCTTAAAATTGTGTGCATGAAAGTATAAAATTTTGCCTTAAATAAATTTTTTCTATATGTTTCTGATTCTACCTTCAAACCGTTCTGAAACCCACTTTTTGGCAAAAATGTGACATTTTTTAAATCAAAAACTAGATGTACAAATATGTTTCAAAACATGCAATTTTTTTTTGAAGCCAACGAGTACAAGAATGATTTAAGTTATAATTTCAGTGAGTTTTAAAGGATATTTTTTTTTGAAAACAAACAGCTCTTTAACATCTCAGGTATTCTTAACAAAAAATTAATATTTATGACCAACAGAATATACACGTATTCGTTCAAACACAATCAATTTATCTTAATCACAAAACTTAAGGAAAACAAATGATCGCGCATAACCAGAATTACTAGATGAATTGTAAATTAAAACTTATAATTGTTTTATTTGGGTTAAGAAATAAATTTCATTATTCCAGAGAATAGAAAAATTCATCAGTTTTGTTAAGATAATTTAAAGCTTTAAGGCCAATTTATTGTAATATTACTTTCACATTGATGCATATACATAGAAACAAGCTTAACCTTGAATCAGAATTTAAGTATTGGCTTGCGCTGCTCAAGTTATTTAAAATATTTTTTCAACCAGACACCTGCTTTAAATTAAAAAAAAACTTTTTACCTAAATATTTTTCAATTGATTGCATTTTATATGTGTATTTTTGCTGAAATTTCCTTGGCTTCAAAGGCAGAAAAAAAATGTATGGTTTTTGATGGACCATAGTTCTAAAATTCTACAAAATTTTAGTGTCAAATTACCTGTCTTTAAACCCTATATGAATAGCTTGTATCACTTCATTGATCAATGCTGATTGGTTAACTTTATCTATTCGTTGTGGCTCGATAGTCATAACAAAGCTCAAATCTTCTAAACATTCTTCTATTTCTTTCTTTAAGGTCTGGTACGACACAAAGAATGTAATTGAATGTTCCTCATTTAACAGTTTTTCTAGACGTTTGCGTGCTTCAGACTGCTTCCGATTTATTTTCGTCTTCCTAGCAATATCAGTTTCCAACCGCTGCTGTTCGAGTTTTAGAAAATCGTTAACTTCGGCTTTTTTAATATCCGTTGTATGACTAACTATTTGTTGAAAGTTTGTTACCATAAAATCAACACATCCAATTGCATCATCTGCTTCCTTTTGAAGCTTTTGTAAATGAATTAATTTTATTTGTTCAATTGCGTTTGACAATTTCTCTTCAGACTTTTCCAAGTCCGTCAATTGTTTCTTGGCAGTTTTGCGAACATTATCGACCATCGGCTTAATTTCAGACACCTTGTGTCCATTGTGTATTTCGGCAACACACTTGCTACAGATTAACAGATTACATCTTACACAAAAGAGGGAGTATTCTTGGTTGTGGGTATAGCAATTCGAGGCTGAACTAAAATTTGTAAGATCAACACGTTTTAAATCGGTTATTAAGTGATTTTTAGTAGCAGGAATTTTATCATGCACATTTTCCTTGCAGGGATTGCACAAAACAAACTTACATTCATAGCAGAAGAATAGTCCAACGCTTATCTCGCAAATTTTACATTTTGTCGTTGATACCTGTGAAGTGTTTGCGAAGGCCATAGGAAAGCACAAAATTCAATTTCTAAAGAATATTTTTTCAAAATATACTCATTACTTGCATGTCTGCTGGTTTATATATGTGTATTTATATTTAATCAAGCCTTTACATTTAGTACATTTAAACATAATTTTTTTGTTTCGTTTTATTTGTTTGCACATATTACGCTTTGGAGTATTTAAATGGATTGCCGTGTTTCATCTGATAACGCTCCTGCTTGATTTAAGTTAAACCACATGTAATTCGATTTATTGACCGGAACAGTTACAATCACATTTATTATGTAAGAAATCTTACAAAAAAATCAAACATGGGTAAAATTTCAAATGTGATGTTTAAACATGCATTTGCAAATGTAAGGGTTTTCTTATGAGGTGTTTCAATCAATAAGGTCATCTTTACTGTTCAATTAATATTTATAAGATTACATTCTTTCTATGAAAATGATTTTAATGTTTAAAATTGATTGAAAATATTTTTGAAAACTCATGGTTTATAAAACATTGAAAGGGATATATAAACCTAAGTTCAGATTTCTGCAAAAGATATCACTTAAAAAGTGAGTTGTTTTATATTGGTGTATTAAGGAAAGAGATCAGGACCTTTTCTTCGATTTTTTCAGTTGGAAAAGGAAGAGTTCCTCCATAGACAACAAAGAAATATTTTGATAACGAATATACGAAAACTAAAAGAGAAGGCCAGTGGCAGTAGACCAGAAAAAAGGTGAAAGAAAATGACTCAAATCTCAAAAATAAATGATTGTGAAAACCAAAACTGCATAAAATCCTACCAGTGTTATCTTTCTTTGCATCAGTCAATAGATGCTCTACCTGTCAAAAACTATATCGAATCTCGAGGACGTTAAAAAAATTATATGAAGCTACTTCCAAACTAAATATATGTACTTTGCTTTTATTGGAGCACTTGAAGTAAAACTCTTCAGATTTTTTTTCAGCCAACCTAACTTTTGGCAATATTATAAATCATTTGAAAGGTAATCTTGTTCTCTATTTGTTTTCATCGTTCGTCAAATTGGGTAGTTGTCATGATTTTTTTAAATAAAGGTCACAGGACAAACCTATGAAGTTTTGTTAGATTTTCAATCATTATTATTAATGTGAAGATCAAAAAATCGACTTAAATGGTTATTTACATGTCTACAACAATATATTTTAATTAACAATGAAGGGATATGGAGTAAATGCAAATGAGAAAAAGTCTCTACAAAAACATGGTTAAACGTGAAAATGGAACAACGTTTTTATTGCTGTTCTTCATCTAGAAGTCAACATGAGGCTTTCAACAATGAGCTGTACTCATACCTCATAGTAAGCTCAAGACAGCGCCCAGGACCAGTTTCAGCGAAATTCATTGCTAGAATGATGTCGAGCAACGCTACATCGATGTGACTTTACCGACGGATGCGGGATCGTCAACAAGCACACTTAACTGTCAAAGTGTTCTTCTAATCGTTGTCATCCGTTTCTCGACAAAAAGACAAATGGAAGACGATCATAACATTTAAACAAGGACAGAGCACTCATCAATCTAAAAGTAAGAAAACTTGGCGTATTAAAATCATAAGATATAGGAACAATAAACAGGTAATTTGCATTATGAAAAAGCCAAATTATGAAAGTTTTATAGCGCATCCAATATATTCATGAACCATTGATAACAATTGATCACCCTTTAGACCGCCTTTTAAAGTGAAGCGAATCACAGGGTGTATATTTATCAAAAACCTTGACTTTAACTCTTTATAAACGTTTGTGAAATGGCCTTCAACTTTTAAACTTTGAGATAATTTTCCTATACATATGTTAGATGCACTTACATTTGTTATTACATGAGTGTATTTTTTCTGTTAAGTAATGAGCATTTATGATGTCAACTTAAGCACACAAATATCGAAGTTGCATAAAAAAAACAGTAAATTTCGTTATGCTGAACATGTGTTTCAAGGAGTAAACTCCCATCAGCAGCATTAAAATCTAATATTATGGAAAGCCATCATCCAAAAGTACTACAAAAAGAAGCATACTCATTTCCAAAAATATCGAAATAGGAAACCAAATCCAGTTCCAAGGACATCTACCGATTGCCATATACGGAATGAAGCCTTAGTATTTTAAGTGGTTAGAAATTTGATAAAAATAGCAAATTTCTATAATACGCAAGGTAAAATTTCATGTCAGACAAGTCTAACTATTGGGCTGGTGAATACCCTCGGGGTCCTCTGGTCAACCAGCAGTGGAATTGGCCCAATGGCTCAAAGTACAAAAAAAATGAAGTTGCACAAAAAACAGTAAATTTCGTTATGCTGTACACGTGTTTCAAGGAGTAACCTCTCATCAGCAGCCTTAAAATCTAAAATATGGAAAGCCATCATCCAAAAGTAGTCCAAATAGAAGTATACTCATTTAAAAAAATATTGAAATATGAAGCCAAATCCAGCACCAAGTACATCTACCGAGTGCCATACACGGAATAAAGACTCAGTATTTTAAATGGTTAGAATTTTGATAAAAACAGAAAATTTCTATAATACGCGAGGTAAAATTTTCATGTCATGTCAAACTGGGATATAAAAAGCTCATAGGTTGTCTGGAATATAATGTCAACCTGCAATGGGCTAAAGCTAGCATGTTGGAAAATCCAAACGCCATGTCACCTTGCAATGGGCTACAAATAAAAGGATAAATCCAAAGTCAACCAAATTTAGGGAAAAACAGTCACTGTTATTTTTTGTTTTTTGTGCTTGTAGACATATGTTAATTTTATTTATATAATTTATATCTTCTGTGTCTTCAAAAGAATGAATTATGAAGCTAAACGACAAGAAAAAGATACAGAATTGCAATTTTCTTAATGATTACCGGTTATTCTGTCTCAAGGACGACTTCGACCTGCTGTTGGGTGTGGGGTTTCCTCGCCGTTCATTGAAGATCTTATGGCGGCTTTTAGTTATTACTCCCTTTTGTGTCGTTTTTACTTTGACATTTTATCCGTTTCCCTTCTTTTTTCTATAATCATATAATAAAATAATTATAGACTTTGAATAGGTTTCTTCAGAAATTTATCAATCCCCGAAAAGGTCTATAGTATCGCATAAACTTAATTAAATATTCTTCACAATGAATATAAATTTAAGCGATTTTAGAAATTTCATATTCTAGGGATAGCACAAAGTATCGCATACCCTTGCAAGAAAAATGTGGAAACGAACTTTTGTCAGGTTTGCAATATGCCTGATTTTCTTTTAATTGATAATATTTATTTGTCATACATGTAACACTCACGAATAAATCCGGTAGATAGGTGGTGAGCAATACATTCTCCTTTGAGCCTCTGGAATAATTTCATCCTGCAATGGATGGGTTCTCAAAATATAATTGTGGACATGAATGCAATATAGTGTCACGTGTCAAAAGGATCTAGTCATCTTAACTTCCTGAGTTCGCTGATTGATGTTCTTTTATCATATTTATAACGGAAAGAAATTATTTTCCGCTTTAAATGCATACTTACATTAACAAGTGTCTCTAACTTAAACAAAATAGATTTTTACGATCGTATTTCCGTATATATACAAATATATGTTACGCTTTTCCCGACGATGAACATCTTGGATGTAGCAATACTATTTAATATACTATTTTTTAAAAGGTGTTCATTCTGTAATTAAAGGAGACTTGTATCATTCAACATAACAGTGACAGTTATTTTTACATGATCAAGAAATGAATAATTTGGTAAATGTTTAAGGTAGGGATACATTGCATTTGTGTTTGTACTTACATGATTTGCAAAAATGTAGGAATTACAAATTCAAACCACATGCGTCAATATAGCACGAAGGCTAAAGAAATGATATTATAATACGAATTCTTGTCACACTAAAAGCAATCCTGTATGATGACATTTTTTTTACTTTTCCTGTAAAGAATCTGCACATTTTTTAGATGAAAGGAAAAACTATAATACAATGATGAATGAAAGGATATGGATAAATGAGAAAAGGTATCTATAAATACATGGTGAAAACAAGCAAAGGAACAACGCCTTTTTTGTTGTTCTTCATCTTAAAGTCACCATGAGGCCTTCAACAACGAGCGTTGCCCATACCTCATAGTAAATCCAAGACGGTCCTAGCACCGGTTAGAGCGAAATTGTTTGCTAAATATCGAACAACGCTACAGCCATGTCATCTGATCATTGATGTAGGATTGTCAACATACATCAAGTGATCTGGCAAAGTGCTCTTACAATCACTGTCATCCGTTGACATCACTAAGCGTCATGAGCTATTGGACGATAACAACATGTAGACTAAAACAGGGCACTCATCAAGTCAATTTAGATTTTTATCTGCACTGAAGAGACATTAGTTGTCGAAATGCGCAAATGCAGAAAGTAAATTCACAGAAACTTCGGTATTTAGTCATTTTTACCACTGGGTCGATGCCACTGCTGGTGGACTGTTAGTAACCAGGGGTATTCACCAGCCCAGTAGTCAGTATTTCGGTGCTGACCGAAAGCCGATTATTTTTGGAACGTTACAATATCAATTTTTTGTAAATTTTGTTGAAATCTAAGGAGTACCCCCTCACGCAAAGCTCTGTCCTTAGCTGATTTTTGCTTTACATTTAGATCATATTGGTTATTTGTTCTCTATCAGTAACACCTTTGAGTTTATGGTCTTCCAAACATTTAGATTTTTATCTGCACTGAAGAGATATTAGTTGTCAAAATGCGCATGTGCAGAAAGTAAATTCACAGTTACTTCGGTATTTAATCATTTGTTACAAATTTTGGCATAATAAATTAGTGAGATGAGGGCACTTAAAACAGATGGTCTGAATTACATTTCGAAATTACAAGAATAAATGTCAAAATTTGTAAGTATGATAGTATATCCATATAAGAAATTCTCTCACGAACAAGTACACCATAACTTTAATATATAGAGTTTGAAAGACAAATATCAACTTTACAGTGCCTTTTTAAATAGTTACAAAACGGCCTCAATTACAGTACACGATTTTGTAATTATCTTAATTTTTATGAGGTTTCCGTAATTGATTCATTTTGGCCAGCTGATCTTAATAATGCTTCTTTTGTTTCAGTTGTTGTATTTTTTTTCAATAATTACTATACACTTAAGGTTTGTACCCCTTTTTATACTGGTCGATACAGTGACTTCTTTGAAAGGGAACGGTTACTCACAAATAGACTACATAAACAAGAGAATATAACCATAACTTGCAGTCAGTACTCTAGGAGTTTTACGGCCGACATCGCCATCATGCCATGTGATACAAATGTATATGTGTTGTTCATATTTGTATGTGTGTATGTCACCATTTTTCTTTTCTATACCGTACTCATGTGATGTCTTTGTTTCTTTGTTGTTTTTTTTTCGGATGTTGCCATTGTCCTTGGAGTATTCAGTATCTCCCTCATGCATAGCTCTGTCCTTAGCTGAAATTTGGCTTTTTTATTCAGATCCTTTTACTTATGTGTTCTCTATCAGCTTTTACACCTTTTCGGTGAATGGACTTCCAAATGTTTAGGTGTTATCTGCACTGATGAGACATATAAAAAAGTTTAAATTAAGTTGTCGAAATGAGCATATGCAGAAAAAAAAACTTTACAGTAACTTCGGTATTTTGTTATTTGTTACCACTGGGCCGATGCCTCTGCTGGTGGATTGTTAGTCCCGAAGGTATTCACCAAGCCAGTAGTCAGTACTTCGGTACTGACCCGAAAACCGATTTTTATTGAAACTTGCAATATCTAAATTTTACATAATTTTGTTGAAAACTAGGAGTATCTCCCTCATGCATAGCTCTGTCATTATCTGAAATTTGGCTTTTTTATTTAGATCCTTTTGCTTATGTGTACTCTATCAGCTTTTACACATTTTCGGTGAATAGACTTCCGAATGTATAGGTGATATCTGGACTGCAGAGACATAAGTTGGCGCATATGCAGAAAATAAATTTACAGTAACTTCGGAGTTTTGTTATTTGCACTCACTTTTATGCTAACACCTGGAAACATTGAGGTAAGTAGAGGGTTCTACTGGTCTGATCGCCAACCAATACCTTACCATATGCTGTTTTTTACTCTATTTTTGGTTTGCATTGAAGAAAATTTTAGTATTGACTATAAATTACATATCAACGTCAATTTTAATCTGCATTTTGTTTAATTTACTTTTAAATACGTTCTTGTCTGTACGATAAACAACATCTATTTGAATGAAACGGATGGTTATTATGGTTTGGCTTTAAAGTATTTCTGTTTTTAAATTCTTATTAACATCAGACAGACCATAAAATACATCTGAAAATACATTTTTAGTGATCTGAATTAATTATCCCGAGAGTAAAGAATATCTGCAAGTTAAAAGGTGTCAAAACCAGGTTTTGACCTTTTGTTAGGTTAGTACATTTTAAAGATGTAACTAATTATTGAATGCATAATAACTACAAAACACAGCGAAACAAAACTCGCTTATATATACCAATAGCATCAAAATTTTATTCCAGAAATTATTGATTCGCAAAGATAATTAAATTTTCGTACGGATCCAAATCTAAAGCAAAAATAAATTGTCAAAATTATACATAATGAAAATGAAATGAAATGACCAATTCTTTCAGGGCATATTTTTTTAACCTTTGGATGAATTTGTTCCAGCTGTCGTAGATTTTCATGTTAAACTTTGTCCAGCAAAGGTGGTAATATATTTTGTCTAATCTGACCGAAGTGAGAATTTTTTGTACAATACCTTCCATACATCATCCCATTACAGTCTAGGTAAATTTGTTTCATGTAGTTTCAGAGTTTTTTCACATAGAGTCAAATGTTAAACTATATGTAGTGGCCATGTATTTTATTAGATTGGAACAAATAAGAGCAGTAGAATACCGAGGGTACAAAGGAGTGGTATTAACAAAAATCGAAGGTAATTTTTGAGAAAACATGGCGGGGCTGTGTATAGCGGTCTAAATCAGATAAGAAATAAACATTTAGAATTGATGTTTATCCATGTTGGAAGCTCTTGGAAAAGGGGAACCAAGAGATCATTTGAATAACTTAAATATTTTATTATCCCCGCACTTTCTGAGAGTGTTTTCGCCTCCGTCTGTCCGTTTGTCCGAAACGATGTGACTTGAACTAAATGCTGCAGATACGCAATAAGCTTCCAGATTTATTAAATTGGTGTTAATGCAAACAACAGGCCCCAAGATGTCGAATTTGACACATGTTGCATGAGACGCGAACTCCTCCTACAGTTTGGATTTAGGGATTAAATTTGTTGTCGAATTGTAGCATAGTCTGCAGATGCAGAAATTCTGAAAACTTAGGATTCTGAAAGGTGGTTCCAATTTTGGTTAATTTCCCGAGAGTCTCAAAGACAACTTATTTTTGGGAATTCACCTAGCAACTGTACCTAAAATGTTCATGCAGTTAACGACAGACATTTTCATAAATTGGATTTCAAAAATATTTGATTCCAATTTCGGTTAATTTCCTGAAAGTCTCTTTTTTTCTTTTTCCTTTTTTTTTCTTTTTTTTTTTGGAATTTTCTCTAGCAACTGTACTCAGAATGTTTGTGTAGTTTAGGACAAACATTCGTATTAATTGGATTTCAAAAATATTTGATTCTGACTTTGGTAAATTTTTCTGAAAGTCTAAAAGACCATTTATTTTTTTTTAATTCTACCTAGCAACTGTATTTACATTGTAAATAGTTTGTACAGTTTATCACAAACATTTTCATTAATTGGATTTTAAAAATATTGATGCTAATCTTGGTAAATTTACTGAAATATTGATTCCAATCTCAGTAGATTTACTGAAAGTCTCAAAGACCAGTTTTTTGGATTTTCTACTTAGCAACTATATACCCTAGAGTTCTTTTAGTAAAAACAAAACAGCTATCGATAGTTTGATTTCAAAAATATTGAAAAAAATTATACCCAGGGTGTATAACAACTGTTTCCTGTGTCAAAAAGGGAGTGTGGGATGGCTTTGAGTTTTTATTACTCCCCTCTGGGTCATTGTCTCTTTCACAAATTCCCCGTTTCGCTTCTTTTTTTTTTCTATAGCTGTCGTTTCCGACAACATCTAGTTATTATTAGGGCCCCGCATCGAGATGCGGGTGCCCCATAGTTTTCACTTTGTCCGTCCGTCTGTCCGTCAACAATTTTTTTGGTCGAAGTTTTCTGGGCTTTTAAAAGTGGGAATGATTTCATATTAGGTCTGAAGCTTTATGATGATGAGTTGTACCGTGTAAGCAATTTTCAGGTTTGCCGTGCCACTACTTCCTGTTTGCCGATACTTTCACTTTTTATTATACCACTCTATGGATGAAAATGTTTTGTCAAAGTTTTTTTGGCTTCTACAGATGGGAATTATTTCATATTTGATCTGAAGCTTTATGATGATGAGTTGTACCATGAAAGCAATTTTCAGGTTTGCTGTGCCACTACTTCCTGTTTGCCGATACTTTCACTTTTTATTATACCACTCTATGGATGAAAATTTTTCGTCAAAGTTTTCTNGGCTTCTACAGGTGGGAATGATTTCATATTTGGTCTGAAGCTTTATGATGATGAGTTGTACCGTGTAAGCAATTTTCAGGTTTGCAGTGCCACTACTTTCTGTTTGCCGATACTTTAACTTTTTATTATACCACTCTATTGACGAAAATTTTTCGTCCAAGTTTTCTGGGCTTCTGCAGGTGGGAATGATTTCATATTTGGTCTGAAGCTTTATGATGATGAGTTGTACCGTGTAAGCAATTTTCAGGTTTGCCGTGCCACTACTTCCTGATTGCCGATACTTTAACTTTTTATTATACCACACTATGGATGAAAACTTTTCGTCAAAGTTGTCTGGGTTTCTACAGATGGTAATAATTTCATATTTGGTCTGAAGGTTTATGATGATAAGTTGTACCGTGTAAGCAATTTTCAGGTTTGCCGTGCCACTACTTCCTGTTTGCCGATACTTTAACTTTTTATTATACCATTCGATAGATGAAAATTTTTCGTCAAAGTTTTCTAGGCTTCTACAGGTGGGAATGATTTCATATTTAGTCTGAAGCTCTATGATGATGAGTTGTACCGTGTAAGCAATTTTCAGGTTTGCCGTGCCACTACTTCCTGTTTGCCGATACTTTAACTTTTTATTATACCACTCGATGGATGAAAATTTTTCGTCCAAGTTTTCTAGGCTTCTACAAGTGGGAATGATTTCATATTTAGTCTGAAGCTCTATGATGATGAGTTGTACCGTGTAAGCAATTTTCAGGTTTGCCGTGCCACTACTTCCTGTTTGCCGATACTTTAACTTTTTATTATACAACTCTATGGATGAAAATTTTTGTCAAGGTTTTCTTGGCCTCTACAACTGGGAATGATTTGATATTTGGTGTAAAGCTTCATGATGATTAGTTGTATCGTGTAAGTTTTTTTCAGGTTTGCTGTGCTTCTACTTCCGGTTTGCCGATACTTTTTAACATTTTATTTTAAAATATTTTCATTAAACAAATGTTGATAATTTGATACAAAGGAAGTGACTGCCTATTGTGGGACCCTCCTGCGTTCAGCAGTACCTCTAGTTTTTTTCTTGTTATCATCACAACTTGTGTAAACTAAAATTAATTTCAAATCAGACTGCATTTTATCATTCATTGCGTCGTGAATATTTCACTTATAACATGGTTCAAGTTTCCATATTATCGTCTGTATATTTACTTGTTATAAACCAAAACGTAATGTTTTGAATTCTATGACTCTTTTAACGTGTAATATGTCGTTGAGAGAAATGTCATAGCAATGACATACAATTATTACAACACTGGGGCACGAAGAAGGAAAACTTTCGTATTTCGAGCCAAGCTGTCACACTGATATATCCCTCGAATGTAAGCCATTTAGCCATGCGTTACTAAAAAAGAAACCCCCTTCCCTGAACACCGGTTTGTTTCTTTTCGCGGTTCCAAGAACCTGAAAGACATTCTCGCTAGAGCTTGACTACCTTCGGGCTGACATAGGTCGGTTTTCAACTTGTCATGATAAACATTGTATACCGTGTAAATACAGTTCCACTACTGAAACGTTTCAAAGTACAGCTACCGATGATACTTTCAAAATCTTTAGACAGTTAGTATGTAAATCGCCATATGTCATCTATCTGGTTAGATGTTCTGTCTGTAAAGACGAATATTTTGGAAAGACAGGAAATGCTCTAAATTTCCGCATAAACTTGCACTGTAACCACATAGAGGACAAAGATCAGTACTAGGCCACTGGCAAAATATGCAATAGGGTATGATTTAAGCTCATTGTTGGATACCTCATGGTGACTTCAAAATGAAGAACAACAATACAAGCGTTGTACCATTGCTTAGTTTCATCGTGTATTTGTAGTGACTTTGTTTCATTTGCATTTACTCCATATCCCTTTATTGTTAAGTCATCGCAAAATAGATTGAGGAATTTAAACCAGAGAAGATTCAAAGAAAGCTACTGAATTGCTCGTTTAAAACACCACAGTACATCTGGGTTATAGGAGGCGAAAAGATGCTAAATCGGCCCACTGATTTGACAAAAAATAAATTTGGTAGAAACTTTATTTCTTTGATATATGTCAGCACCAGAACATTTTCATTTTTGTACCATATGTTAAATTTTTGATAACATTGCTTCATTCTTTTGAAATAGGCACATTATAATACACCTCTTCATGGCAATTAACATTCAGTCTATGGATAAATAATCGACATGGAGAATATTCGATTTGAGTTTGATCCTTGCCTTGCATTCGGAACCAAGCTAATGATTATATATGAGATTACTTATTCAGTAAGAATTATGCAAAGCTGGTTTTGCGTGCAAGGCATATAAACAAATTGAAAAAAATGTATTTTTAAAGTAAAAATTCAGTGTATTTATGATATTTTGTTGATTAATTGATTCATATATGCATATTATATCTTCATACACATCAAAATGTATCTGTAAATGTGGTTCTGCTAATATATTAGACCTTGTAAGAGCTTTTTTGTAACCTGGCGATTTGTCAAATTAGCTGAACACGATTTGGTTTAGTAAGTAGGTGCTATATATATGTTTTTTTGTTGTTAGTTTTTACTGATATGAAATATGTTTTTATGTATTTGAATATGAATTAATCGTGCATTATAACTCATTTCTTTTAGGAATCATCTTTTTATATATAAAAATAAACATTCCAAAGGAATTTGATCGCCTTTTTTCAAATGCTTTGTATTTTAACCTTGTTTATTTCCTATGTTACCTCTATAATATATCTTCGATTTTGTTACTGTCCTTTAGCAGAATTGGTTAAATAAGAGAAAGGTTGCGTTCTCGATATGTTACAAGAGCGACTATAACGTTTGTATACAGCTAACACTTGGCCACTTGTTTAATAAAGGAATCTCACAATCACCCGGCAGAGTTTAAATATAACAGATACATGTATCTTAAGTAGGCCTTTGGTTACTGCTCAGTTGTTCTTGTAAAGCTTCACAGTATGTGGAGAAGGCTCTTACAGTGAAAATATAATTATCTTGCATACCCGAGAATATGCTTGAATTGATTGCAGCAAAATGCCAAACGTGTTCAGTGATAAGTATGTATTTGTGCTAGACAAGGGATTCCAGAATTGTTCAAAGTTGATTCTTTTCTTGGAATAAAACTGAAATGAATGGCTTCTTATTTGAAAGAAGAAAAAACTAAAAGAGTTCTAATGTAATAAATGTATTTCTAAAGATCGACAAAATCATTTAATTTAGGCCCACTGACGTGATATTTAGTGTCAAATTTATATAAATATATATATATTAAAATATGTATAAGTATGTGAAAATATGTCGGATAAGCACAAATTCATACTAAAGTCAAGAAAATATCAGAAAATATGATAGTCTAGTACCCCATTTGCCTCAGTAAATGAAATTTTAATGTATATTTTTTTCATAAAGAGTTATCTGTTTTTAACTGTATTATTTCCCTTCAAAATAGAAATTTATTACACAATGAATGATGTCACTGATAGAATAGCACCATATACAAATTATTATGATATCAAACTGATGTGCATTGATGTTACGGCACCGTGCCAAACTTTATTCTTTTTCATACTATATTTATTCTTCAAACAAGAGTGCTAGTAAAATCACGTGATCGCGTGATTTGCACATGCGCGATTTTCATATTTTATTTTATAATTTTAATCTACGCATATTGTACGCTACATTAGAACATATTTTATAAAAATTCCAGGTGGGCCGGAAAAAGGCATATTGCAACTCATCCTTTCCATGTCCTGGTCAATCCCCTCCTTTCATGTAACAATCAATGTAATACTCGCTGCTCCGGTTTTCACTTTCACTTGTATTTCTTTATTCTTTTCCCTATGATTGTTTCTCGTCCCCATATTGTTTTCGGGACGTAAAATGTATATTAATCAATCATAGCTTAGAGGTCTAATTTTGTAAGAGAAATTGATAGGTTTCGATATGAAGCTACTGTCAAAATTCCCTTTCCTCCCTGATGTTACATTTGTAATCAACAAATTTCAAATTGCACAACTACACCTATGTTTGTTAAGGTATGCGTATTTTCATTTTCCCAAACATTAAGGCTAAAGGTTTGGACAACCAATCAAAATACTTAATAAATCACTGACGTGATTGAAAATTAAAAATCACAAACATCCTTTTTATAAAACAACGGCAGTAGAATACCGAAGGAACAAAGCACAAAATTACATAAATCAAAGTCCAAAGACAAGGCAAAAGCAAGATCACCAGAAGACGGAAGACCAAAGACACCAAAATGGTTAGTTTCTGAATCATTCAAACAACTTTCTGTTTCCATATCTGAAAATTATCAAATATTATATCTTATCAAAATAAAAACCAAATTACAAAGTTTAAGTTTTGCTGTTCATTAAAAATAATTTGTACAAATACTGTTTCCAAACAAAGAAAGAGAGTAAAAATGTCAAAGCCAGACGTCATACACATGCAATAAAATATTGGATGCATACACACTGCTATTTACATGTCGTATGTTCAAAGTTTCGAAACATCGAATTCCAAACTATCGAGATTTTAGTCCTCTAATGCTGCCTAAAAAATAGGGTTGAATATTTTCATTGTTTGTTTTTCAATGTATTATTCATTTTGGAATGGAATTGTTTTAATTTCTAAATAATATTACTCAAAGTATCAAAAAGACCTATATTTAGTGTTGTTACATTCAGGGGGTCCAACCTAATTGGTTTGAGATGCCCTTATGTGGTTGGAGAAAATTCGTGTGTATATCAATTTGGCTTATTAAGAGCATTGTAGTTGATAAAAATATTCCCTTTCTGCAATTATTACGTAATTGAACATTTTTCATTCAATACTTGTTCAAAATAATAAAGATTTCGAAAGTTATTGAAGAAAAACCGTTTCGCAAATATCGCAGAAGTTCCAAATGTACGTCGTTGATGTTTTTCTTCAATAGCTTTCGAAATCTTATATATTTTGAACAAATATTGACTGAAAAGGGTGAATTTATTTCGTCATTGCCGAAAGGTAGCATTTTTATCAATTTAAACGTTCTAGGTAACTTAAACTTATACACAAACGATTTTGCTCCAACCAAATTAAGACTTCTCCAACCAATTAGGTTGGACCCCTTACATTGTTGTTTATATAAACAGAAGAAACAAAGACCTGAGACATTCACAAAACGTGGAAATACAAGCATTAAAAACTAAAGCTTTTACAGTGTGAATTCCCACACATCCGAGAGTTCACCAGGTCGTGAACAAATTCAACTGAGAAAATCAGACTCCTTAAAACTGATCAATATAAATGTGAAGAGCGTGAATTGGTTCTTATGTTATTAGACTTATTAGCGGGCAGGCAATCATAAAAAATATACGAATGCAACTGCACAAACTTCATATTTCACAAACATGGAAGTAAGAATATAGCAAATTCAGTTGATTCAAAATATTTTGATACATCCAATTGTTACATTATGTACATCAGAATACATGACATATGTGAATACGTATATTCAAACATCTCAATGACGACGATACATTTACTCGTGTTGAATGCAGGAAAAACGCAAATGTCTTTTTATGCCTCCAGATCTAGGATCGGGGGCATATTGTTTTTATCCTGTCTTTGTGTCTGCATGTCTGGTTGTCTGTGTGCCTGTGCATCCAAAACTTTAACCTTGGCTATAACTTTTGAACTATGCAAGATAGACTTTTCATACCTGGCAAGTGTATAGGTCTAGTCAAGTGGAACCAAAATAAGCAAAAATAAATAGGTTATGTCATAGGTCAAGGTCACAGAGGCTAAAAGTGTTAAAATTGACTGTTTTCACATATTAGACTGTAGAATCCTTATTGTTAATCCTTTTTAGACAGGGTTTGTTTTATGGTACTGCTAATAAAATTGCGCAACTGTAGTATGTGACAAATGTTAGGTAGCATTTTCCGTTCTTGAAAAACAAGAGGCCTGTAGGGGGACAAATGGAAAAACTTAATTTTTTAATTTTTTGTAAGATCTTGATGCAATGTTTTTCTGTAGGTTTCTTATGTTTAAACAGATGCATTTAACAATCAAAAACCATTTCAATAAACAAGAGGCCCAAATGGGCTTTAACTGTTTAAGAATATAAATGTTGAATAAAGTGTTTTATGGTAATAAACAACTCTTGAACTATGTAAGATAGACTTTTTATACTTGGTTGGTGTATAGGTCTAATCAGGAGGTACACAAATATGAACAAAATAGGTCAAAGGTCAAGGTCGCAGAGGTCAAAAAGAGTTAAAATGGGTATTTTCATATATTTTAGTGTAGAATCTGGGGCATATGTAGAGTTTCACAAATACATCTTGTTCATATTGAAAAGTGTTCCGTCGTTATGAAAAAGTGTGGCGAGAAGTTAATATTGTCTGTTTGAATGAAATATTTCCGCAATATAGTGGTTGAAATATATACATGTATATGTTAGCGGCAATAGGTCAAATTAGGCATTAAGCTTAAATTCTAGGCTTTAAGTTAATGCCTAGTCATAAGAACTAAAGCCTAAAATGAGTTTGGCATTAGGTTTAATAACTAGGATTTAGGTCTAATGCCTGATTTCTGTTCATAAAAATTATTCTCATTGCCTGACTGCTCAATTCTTCAATTTTTGGCAATCAAAACAAATAGTTTTTAGAGGAAATTTCTATAATTTAGAAAAACAAGCACAGATCATACAACATTCATGTGAATACGATGTATAATTTAAGAATAATTTATCAGTAAAAATGCAGTGGAGATCATTTTCACTTATTGTCAGGTGTTAGGTTTTCTTTCTGGTTTAAGCGAGACCCCTACTATTAGTAAAAGATCTGCTGTGAACGAGGAAACAGGTATCCTATAATGGTCGCTTATGGTTAATGTCGGTTTTAAAGGCTCATTAGAGCTTGTGTTGTAAAATTTTACATGTACCGACTTAAAATAAAACTTTGAGTTCAGTTGAGTATAAGGTCGTGATGGCAACAGTTAAACTTATTTCAAGTTGAATTAAGGTAAAGGATTATATAACCCCTACCCATTTCTCCCCTTTTTCAGTGGCAATCAAAAGTCGTTACCCCGGTTTTCCCTTCCACCTTTATTTCTTTCTTCTTTTACTTACAATTTTTTTTAATTGATTAACTTGTTCTCGTCCTGATATAGCTGAAATATTGCTCATTGGACGTTAAACTCTAACTAATCAATCAATCAATCAATTAAGAGCATACTGGTAAGCAACAGTCAGGTGACGGACATGTTTAGTCAGATTTTATCTGACTTGAGGAAGTCAGTTTTAGCAGATTCTTTTGGTTATTCCCTTTATTAGATAAGATTTCTGACATTTACAAGTCAAATTGTAATGAAAAATTTAAATGATAATTAATTCAAAGATTACTGACATTTACAAGTCAAATTGTAATGAAATGTTTAAATGATAAATAATTCAGACTTCATAAAGTCAAAGTAGTGAGAAATGAGTAATTACTCATTTCTTATATATATTATCTTCATATGGAACAATCTTGGATCTATTTAGTGTATTAATTCCATGTTATTCATAATACAAAAGTGCCCAGGTTGAATAAAAACAGTACATTTCGTAATGCTGTTTCAAAAGAGTAACCTCTCATCAGCAGCATTAGAATCAAATAATATGCAATAGAAGTAGTCATTAAAAAATATTAAAACAGCAGGCCATATTCAGTACCAAGGACATCCGACGAGTGCCATACACGGAATTTTTTAAGAGGTTAGAAATTTCTATTAAACACAAGGCAATTTTTCATGTCAGATAAGTCTGACTATTGGGCTGACGAATACCCTTGGGGCGTTTGGTCCACCAGCAGTGGCATCGGCCCTATGGTTTCAAAATACAAAATATAATAAGTTGCATAAAAACGGTAAATTTCGCTATGCTGTATATGTGTTTCAAGGAGTAACCTTTCATCAGCAGCATTAGAATCAAATAATATGAAAATCATAAGCACACATCTTATTTTTATTGGATTGCAAAATGAATCTTATTTCAAGTTCTTGAATTTTCAGTTGTCGGACGGAACACCACATAACTCTTCAATATACTCGAAAACCTTATAATTTTCATCTTGGTTGTTGTCAACCTTTCAATTCTATCAAATATATTTTCCACAGAAAAAAAACAGTTGTAAGAAACAAATCTCGATGAAAAATTGAAAATAAAAACAACCACCCTTATATTTACATCAGCCTTGAGACTACTGTATATCATATCGCATTCATTTCAACAATAATTCTTGATCACATTGTAAATTATTTAGTCAGGCAATAAGAATATTTTTCTTTAAAAAAAATCCGGCATTAGACCTAAATCCTAGGCATTAACTTAATGCCTAGGATTTAAACCTAATGCCTAAGTATCTCCCTCACGCAAAGCTCTATCCTTAGCTAATTTTGGCTTTACATTTAGATCGTATTGGGTATTTGTTCTCTATCAGATTTCAACATATTTGATTTTATGGTCTTCGAAACGTTTCGATTTTATCTGCACTGAAGAGACATAAGTTGTTGAAATGCGCATATGCAGAAAATATATTCACAGAAACTTCGGTATTTAGTTATTCAGCTATTGCCGCTAACATATACATACTACTCTAGATAGCAAAGCGAAGCTATACGTATGAGTACGTGATAATACATTGTAAACTGTGCACAAAACGTAATAATGCGTATACTTAAACCTCATAGAACGTACTTAAACGTGTCGAAACCTAGTATTAACGTAGTGAATCGTATTCACACCTATATTCTACGTTTCTCTGCGTATCAAACGCGGTTTGCTTCCGATTGGTACGTTGTTTCTAAGATTCAATACGTTTTAGTACGTATGCACTAGGTATCAATTTCTGGACACGTCTGTATTGGACCAATCAATACAAACGGGACCAATAAAGAATAAGTCTACGCATCGCTACGTTTACAACGGTTTAAACTAAACATCGATACGATTTGCTACGTTCATAGCGGGATCGCTACGCTTCGAAAACGTAGTAAAACCGGAGTCTTGAAACGTGACAGTATGTCTGGGGCTTAAGATCGAGCACAATATGAATTTTGTCTGGTTTTGCTTAGTTTCTTAGTTTTCTTGTATGCAATGAAAAACCTAGGCCATTATTTTTTCTACAAAGCAAACGTCCTTTTATGTATACATTTACGATCTCCGACAAAGTAGGAATAAAAGCATGATTTAACAGACGATATCATTCCGACAGTCATGCAAAATCAATGAACACCCTCAAAAACACACTTCATATATTTTTACTTATTGAACTATAATGGTCTCCTATTTAATTAACTTTTTATACATGTAAAAGGTATTGGCAACACAGTTTTGTAAATATTGGCTTCGCTGATTAATATAAGGGAGTTATTTTCAACCTGAAAAAAACTAGCTAGATATCGAATAATTATTGGTATTTTCAATAGCGACTGTAAGCACATAATTCTCATTGGTTTTAAAGGGGAGATTTTGAATATACCTCATACATATCCTTCGAAAAGGCGATTAAGAAGGGATCACTCCTGATGAGGTTTATATCAAGAATTTCTTGATACCTATTTCAATTGATTAAAAATTGTAGACTTAGTGAAATGGTAAAAGGAAATATATAGGGCTGTATTCTTCTAACGGAGATAAAAACTTTAAAAAAAAAATGGCAGGAAATGGATTTCTCTGAGTTTCCCCTTAATTTAACATCAAGCCATTTAGAAGTATTTTTGTTTAAAAGCTAGGAAGTTAAATCAAGTATTTTTTGAAAACTTATCAGGTGTCTTAATTTTAACATTTAGAAGACATTTGCTAAATTAAAAAGAAGCGGTTAGCGCGCAATTGAAATGGAGAATACCAGAGGAATTTGACACAGATTCATTTTAGTTTGAATAAAATTTTTGTCATTAATATTTCTAGACATACTTTTTAGAGATGAAAGTCATGAATAATTCAAAATGAATGAGGCAAGAAAGATGTTTTATATATAGTGCTTTTCAATACACCAACAGAAGACGGGAAAATCATTTTGATAAGAAGAAATCAATCATATAATATAAAAAGGACATCCCAGTCTGATCAGCATGTCTGAAATGACAGGTAATTATTAATTAATGATGAATTTTCTAAAGCAGGATATATTTTCTACATTGCATGTATTCTAGACCATTCGCTTCTTAGGACTGTACGCGTAAGGTCCGGACCATACGAGTATTTTTTTTTTTCGAAACCCCCATACGGTCAGACCGTACACGTATGGTCAGAATGTACACGTACGGTCTGGCTATTTCAAAGTCTTGCATTTTCTTTGTTTATAGATCAATAAATTTATACACCTAATGCAATATTATCATATTAAAAAAAACTTTTATGTTTAGAAACAAATAAAATTCTTTTAAAAAAGGTTATTTTTTAAAAGGATTAATTCTCCTTGGGGGGTCAAAATTTCCTGCATCAAGCTTTTCCCGAAACCTACATTTTTAAAATGCTAAGACCCTGAAAAAAAATCATTTTTGACATATTGATTTATAGTATCAAGTTTTCTCTCAAAGTTTCCAGATTGGTAGACCTCATGAGTTTGAAGAAATATCACTAATAAAAAACAGGTCCGTTCTAAGAAAATTTTGTAAGAAAATGTTGCTATTTGGGGTCAAATTCAAGACTAATTAAAATTTGTATAAATCTAGATTTTTTAAAATCCCATCAACTAGACCGTCAAAACTCTACTTTTTTGTCGAAATGGTTGGATAATTATACCTTAAAGAACTTAAAAAAGAAATCATATGAATAAGGTGAGTACTTTTCTTTAGAATTTATTTTTATTACCCCTACCCTAAAATCGGCTTAATTCTGAATGAGATCAATGGTCAAATTTGGTCAAAAATTAGAATTTTCCATTTCTCGACAACTACTGGTTGTAGGTTTATAATTTTTTACACAATTTAGGAGGGTTAATCTGTAATATATATCAATTAAAATGTCATTCATAAGGCAAGTTTTCAGAATTATTCATAATCGAAATTTGAACTAGACTGAAACCTCAGGAAAGAAAATATAAGGGCAAAATAGGAATTTACTTTACTGTAGACGCCTTTATAAAATTTGCTTATTAATTGAACGTTATTTGAGATATTAAGAATCTAACACAAGTGGAAGGGCGAGACAGGAGAATCTCAGACACCCAAGGGTAAGATTTCCAGTCTCGGACGAAGCTTGCTGAGTCCGAGATGATTGAAATCTTTCCCGAGGGTGTCTGAGATTCTCCTGTCTCGCCCTTCCACTGGTGTTTGATTTTATTTCTCACTGTATTCACCCTAAAATATACTTAAATCCACACAAAAATATCATCCCCTTTTGTCCGTTTAAATACGGAGTTATGTCCCTTTTTGCAACGTCATAAAATCAGGAATGTATACCCGAGCGCGCCATATTTTAAAGACGATTTTTCTCGTTTTTATAATGGAAATTTTATTTCAAATCATATAATTATTTTATAATACGTAGATTAATTACACTCATGATCACTAATGAGGACAGATGTAGACTACAGACCCTAATGAGCAAAACACAATATTTGCCGGTAAACTGCACGTGATTTTTTTGTCTTACACTAGTGTAAGACAAGGAAATCTCACACCGCTAAAAATAGGAACTGCTCTGTCTCAAAAGTGAGAAACAATAATAAAAAATAGTGTTTCGTAAAAAAAAATAAATGGAATAATGTTAATTGAAATAAAATATATGGTCTTCTTGTCTGAAAATCCTGATAAAAAATCATTGAATACCACCTATAAGAAACATCAACCTTTTTCCCAATCACCCAAAAAAGGATGCAAATCCCAAAATCTCGTAAAGTGGTGGCTGAATAAATATACATGTAATAGCGGAAATTACACAGTGCTCCAAAAAAGGAATACCCCCTGTCCACAAACAAAGTTTCTCAATGTAAAAATGAAGTTTATGTATTACCTTTATAATTTGTGTGAAAATGTGAAAATATTTTTTTTTTTATTTTACTGCTTATATAATTTCATTTCAGTTATAGTAATTAATTATTTTTTTAAAGACCTTATAATTTATATCGTTTCAGTGGTAATTCGTGCTATCAGTTTTGACTGTAACTTACTTCCAAATACGCGTATGGTCTGGACCACATGCATATTTTCCTCAAATATGATAGCGGTGTCTTACCTGTTATTGATAGTGAAACATACCTCTACAGACAGCGAAATTTCGCAGAAGAATCCCCTGAATATGACAAATCGATTGACAAAAGACTGAGTTTTCATTGTTCAAGGTATTATGGTGGCTTAAAGGTGAAGAACAACATTTCAGACTTAGATTAATCTTGCAATGTATTTGTAAAGAATATATAGCACGTACAATAAATCTAAATCTATATTATATGTTCATAATTACACATCGATTTAACAGTATTTAAGACATTTTTTAAAAGAGAAATAAGATAAAATGCAGATAACATAATTGTTTTATTTATATGTGCATTCAATTATCTTGCATGATGATTTTTTTGTGAATATGCAGAACAATTCGTTCTCCAAATTTTAATAATATACTTATTTGATTGTTGACTGGTAAAATAATTGTCGGAAGATAAAAGTCGAGATTTTTATTTATTTATAACAAATTAATTCCCTTTTTATGCGTTTTTAATTATATTTATAACGTTACTCAAGACAATCTCATCAATAAAAACAATAATAAAAAAAATACCAAAGCTAGCAGTCTTTATAAATTGACTAAGTGTGATATTTACTCGAGCCTTACTTTTGAAAATATGCATACTTGGCCCTTCAAATATATAATGAAAAATCGGAGAATAGAAATGAATCATTTGCATTTTATTTTATTAAAAATATGTTTTGCAGATATCTTGAGCACCAAAGATTTAACTCGAATTGCATCTCATTTATGTGGTGACTGGGTCAAGTTTTTGTTAACATTGAAGATGAGTTACGAAGATATAAATATTATTGAGGACATGTACCCGAACAATATTCAGAAGCAAGCTTTAGAAGCATTAGAAAGATGGAAAGAAAAACAGCTTAAAATGAATATAACTATAAATGCAATATTAGTCTGTATTAAAAAATCGTTGGAAGAAATTGGAAGGTGTGACATCATAGATATCATAGAATCACAAATAGGTAAGCAATTATATTTAATAATTTTTTTTTATTTTTGTTTGTCCAAGACGAAAATTCTATTTTTGAAACTCTTAAAGCCCGATATACATTTTTTTCTTGGAGAACTGAATTTTCACTTACCTAATATAGTATATATAGAGAAATCATAGAGAATTACATTTTGGATGCTGTTGCTTACAGATGTAACATTAATAGGGAAAAAGAATTTTGTCGGTATCCGTACATCAATTTCATAAACAATAATTTTACAAAATTGCGTTTAACGCCAAATGAGCAATTTTCAGCCATATCAGAAGAAAACTTTGTACGGACAGGAAATTAAGCCAAAGTATATTTCATTTTTCAATTTTTTTATATTCAAATTGGATTTCAGCTTTTTTATCCAAAGCTTTTTTTAGCTTTAGCCTTCCTCTGTGTGTCTATCTACGATCGATTTTGTCAATTGGTACTACTTGTGTGTTTTTAATGTGTGTCTGTAGTGCGGGAAATGTGATCTCATTCCATTTAAAAATGAATGTATCATGCACATTCTATTTTAAGTCGATTGTGTCTATGTCATTAATAATGTATTTTTATCTTGATGCATTGTGTGCTTATTTTTTTACGTTTTTCTTTATGGCATTGGGCTTCTCTTGAGTGAAGCGCACTTTGCCGGTTGGTATTTCTGACTTGTTTGTTAATCTTCATTGTTCTGCACTGGGGAGACATAAGTTGTCGAAATGGACATCTGAAGAAACTGAATTTAGAGTATAATAAATGAGAACCGAACAATCCAAAGACAATGGTAGCAGAAATAAAGACATATTATGAGCACGACACGGAAAAGAAAAATGAAGACACACATATATTCAACAATGAGCAACACGGATCCAATAAAAAAAAAACAATTGGTGAGATCAGGTGCAGCGGTAAGCATTTCCTACTTCTTATAAGATACCCACCCTGTTAAAAAAGTCAACTCCAGTAGTAAAGTCAAATCCGTTAGAGGAAAAATTACAGTAAATTCATTGTTTATACAGCTTATATTTTGTTTATTGTTTTATTTCATAATTGTTTTTAGTTTCATTTCATTTGTTTAATTTTTGAGCATTTCGTCAAGTTTTGTTGCTTTATTAGAATGCAGATCAGATTACAATTATGAAATGTATTCAAAAAAATTTACACTTACATCAGTTGAAATGTCAAACAGGCCTTAGCTTTACAATGCCAGATATAGCTAACATTTGTTCAGTTCTACAAATATTACAATTTAACCACATTTTTTATCACTGAAAAGACACGGGAATTTGATAAGAGATGATCTACCAAATTATTAACCAAAGGTTTAATCTTAGTTCGAAGTGTATTTGCATTTTTTATTTCATTTTTCATACCTGGCCATTTCAGCTTTAACCATCATTTGGATTCCGTCGTCTGTCGCCGTAATTTTTTTTAAGCCTACCCCTTCCAAACTGCTGGATAATTTCAACCAAGCTCATTACCAATGTGTCTTCCTTTTAAGTTTCATCGACTAAACAACATGGCTTCAGTTGCATAACCTATAACATTGAGATAAATTGTTGTTTCTCACAAACAACTGAAAAACTATCATAGATTTCACAAATCTGACATTTGGGATAAATATGAAAAACATCTACTTATTTTAAATAACATTCGATGGCTCATTTTGAGTTATAATGATATTTGTCCTTCCTCCTTACCATATGGCATTCTTTACGTGATCAAATGTTTTTCCTAAGTTTAAAAACCAAATATAGAGATAAAGTTTAAATTGCATCAATGTTCAGCATAAACAAAGGTAGTTACACCAATGAAATTTTTACATTTTGTCATTTTAAAAAACGGTAAAAATTAAAATTAAACTACCAAAATATAAAGCAAGTGAAGGGCTACATTTAATTACAATTTGAAAATACTGAACAAATTATACAAGCTTTATTCAAGCCCAACCGATCTTAAATTTAGGGAAGTGGTTTGTGGTTTTAAATGAAACGTTAATGCTTCTTTCGAGAATAGAAAAAGAATTGAACATGTTTTCAGTTCATAAGTGTAGTAAATATGTTTAAGATTACAGGTAATGATAGGGTTTTTTATACTTTTACATATGCTAATTAAAATTTGTAAAAAACTGAATGCTTTTTCTACAGTTGAACGCAGCCATAACATATCGTCCAAGTTAAATTCGACAGCAGTCATGAGAACAGGTCTATCTTTACTTGGAGATAACTTTGGGTAGAATTGGAACATATCTAGAATTCTGTATAATCTGGTCCGTTGTCCTAAAAGCATAACCGTTGTCTGTTCTATCTATGACTTCTACATTTATCTCTTCTGACCGTTCTGCTTAGTCGGCTCTGCCATGTGCCAAGACCAGTCTTGCCAAGTCTTTTCTGGCCATGGCCATAGCCGTTACTGTCAGATGTGCTCTGGTCATGATCGTTCTTGTCCTAGAATTACTAACTTGAAAATTAGATTAGCGATGTGGTATTTCTCGTTTCCTGATTTCGATACGAATTCCCCAGCCGGAAAAAATATAAGTACCTTATATCGATGTTTTCAATGGTAACTTGTTTCAGTTAAAGTAATGTGATATTTATTCAGAGCAGTCCTGGCTCTCACCAGGACTGTCAGTAATCTATGACCATGACTGTTTCAAGCGGTAAGGATTCTTGTTTTAGGACCATGACTAGTCCTTATATTCACGACTCTAGAGCAGACATGATTCCAGAGTAGTCTTAGAGCAGTTCTAGAACAGCGCAAATTTGATACCTGTTTCAAGTTAACTAGAAGAGCTTTTTATGAATGTTCCTAGTTAATATTATGAGAGGTTGTCTGCACCCAATCGTTATCAAGACCTTTATACACAGATGAGATGTTACATATAACAGATTAATTAAGTTTAAATAAACGCTGGGTTTATGACAACGTTAAAATATCACTTATACAATAAGTGTTATGTCATCACTAATTATGTAAGCAAAGGGATTAATATCGTGCTGGTGTGATTAATTTAGGTTTTCATATTTCTTTCGAATCCGACTCAAACATGTATTTGGTAGAGAATACTGAAAGCATACCCTTTGTAAAAATCCCATCTCCTCTGACAATACTGATGCAACTGAACAAATTTTACACGATTGATATATGAGTCTTTCAGTTTGATATCCACGAGTGCAAATTTGACCAAACTTTCATGACGTTATGACAACCAAAATCCAATTTTTTATAGTTCTTTTAAGTTGCTATACAATAACAGGGTTATTGCATGAATATTGGGGAAAGGTATCCCTCGTAGAATATATAGTGCACTCGCAAGTTCGACAATATACTCGGTACAATATTCCCCAATATTCATGCAATAACTCTTTATTAATTTATTTATTTATTTTTTTTTTGTTTGTTTTTAATTATTTATTTATTCATTTATGTATCGATCTATTTTTATATCATTGACAAATTACCCTTTTTATCTGTGCTGTAGTGCTGTGCTTTTATTACTTTACCCTTTTCAGCTCACCTTGAGGAAGGTAATGTGAGCTTTCGTTTTTGTTTTTTTTTACTCAAAAACCGATAAAAATTTCAAAATCTGATATGGACAAAAAATGATCAGCGTGGTAAGATCTATCAGCGTTGCGATTTTGAAAAAAAA
>MJUU01060519.1:48694-61752 GCA_002080025.1 Modiolus philippinarum
TTTTCATATTTCTTTCGAATCCGACTCAAACATGTATTTGGTAGAGAATACTGAAAGCATACCCTTTGTAAAAATCCCATCTCCTCTGACAATACTGATGCAACTGAACAAAATTTTACACGATTGATATATGAGTCTTTCATTTTGATATCCACGAGTGCAAATTTGACCAAAATTTCATGACGTTATGACAACCAAATCCATTTTTTTTATAGTTCTTTTAAGTTGCTATACAATAACAGGGTTATTGCATGAATATTGGGGAAAGGTATCCCTCGTAGAATATATAGTGCACTCGCAAGCTCGACAATATACTCGGTACAATATTCCCCAATATTCATGCAATAACTCTTTATTAATTTATTTATTTATTTTTTTTTTTGTTTGTTTTTAATTATTTATTTATTCATTTATGTATCGATCTATTTTTATATCATTGACAAATTACCCTTTTTATCTGTGTTGCAGTGCTGTGCTTTTATTACTTTACCCTTTTCAGCTCACCTTGAAAGGTAATGTGAGCTTTCGTTTTTGTTTTTTTTTACTCAAAAACCGATAAAAATTTCAAAATCTGATATGGACAAAAACTGATCAGCGTGGTAAGATCTATCAGCGTTGCGATTTTGAAAAAAATTGAAGAAAATGCAAAATCAGTGTTAGAGTTATTGCACTTTTGACGTAACATTTCCTTAATGGCCAATGCGGAGGAACATATTTTACCATAGATTTCACAAATCTGACATTGGGATAAATATGAAAGACATCTACCTATTTCAAATAACATTCGATGGCTCATTTTGAGTTATAATGATATTTGTGCTTCCTCCTTACCATTCTTTACGTGATCAAATGCTTGTCCTAAGTTTAAAAACCAAATATAGTGATAAAGTTTAAATTGCATCAATGTTCAGCATAAACAAAGGTAGTTACCCCAATGGAATTTTTAAATTTTGTCATTTTAAAAAACGTTAAGAGGTAGACATTAAATTAAACTACCAAAATATAAAGCAATGAAGAGCTACATTTAATTACAATTTGAAACTACTGACAAATTATACAAGCTTTATTCAAGCCCAACCGATCTTAAATTTAGGGAAGTGGTTTGTGGTTTTAAATGAAACGTTAATGCTTCTTTCGAGATTAGAAAAAGAATTGAACATGTCTTCAGTTCATAAGTGTAGTAAATATGCTTAAAATTACAGGTTATGATAGGGTTTTTTTTATACTTTGACATATGCTAATTAAAATTTGTAAGAATTTGAATGCTTTTTCTACAGTTGAACGCAGGCATAACATATCGTCCAAGTTAAATTCGACAGCAGTCAAGAGAACAAGTCTAATTTTACTAGGAGATAACTTTGGGTAGAATTGCAACATATCTAGAATTCTGTATAATCTGGTCCGTTGTCCTAAAAGCATAATCGTTGTCTGTTCTATCTATGACTTCTACATTTATCTCTTCTGACCGTTCTGCTTAGTCGGCTCTGCCATATGCCAAGACCAGTCTTGCAAAGTCTTTTCTAGCCATGGCCATGGCTGTTACTGTCAGATGTGATCTGGTCATGACCGTTCTTGTCCTAGAATTACTAACTTGAAAATTAGATAAGCGATGTGGTATTTCTCGTTTCCTGATTTCGATACGAATTCCCCAGCCGGAAAAAATATAAGTACCTTATATCGATGTTTTCAATAGTAACTTGTTTCAGTTAAAGTAATGTGATATTAATTCAGAGCGGTCCTGGCTCTCACCAGGACTGTCAGTAATCTATGACCATGACTGTTTCAAGCGGTAAGGATTCTAGTTTTAGGACCATGACTAGTCCTTATATTCACGACTCTAGAGCAGACATGATTCCAGAGTAGTCTTAGAGCAGTTCTAGAACAGCGCAGATTTGATATTTGTTTTAAGTTAACTAGAAGAGCTTTTATGAATGTTCCTAGTTATTATTATGAGAGGTTGTCTGCACCTAATCGTTATCAAGACCTTTATACAAAGATGAGATGTTACATATAACAGATTAATTAAGTTTAATAAACGCTGGGTTTATGACAACGTTAAAATATCACTTATACAATAAATGACTAAATACCGAAGTTACTGTGAATTTAAATTCTGCATATGCGCATTTCGACAACTTATGTCTCTTCAGTGCAGATAAAATCTAAACGTTTGGAAGACCATAAACTCAAAGATGTTTAAAACTGATAGAGAACAAATGACCAATATGATCTAAATGTAAAACCAAAATTAGCTAAGGACAGAGCTTTGCATGAGGGAGATACTCCTTAGTTTTCAATAAAATTTACAAAATTTAGATATTGTAAGGTTCCAAGTAGAATCGGCTTTCGGGTCAGCACATAAGTACTGACTACAGTGCTGGTGAATACCCTCGGGGACTAACAGTCCACCAGCAGTGGCATCGACCCAGTGGTAACAAATGACTAAATACCGAAGTTACTGTGAATTTAAATTCTGCATATGCGCATTTCGACAACTTATGTCTCTTTAGTGCAGATAAAATCTAAACGTTTGGAAGACCATAAACTCAAAGATGTTTAAAACTGATAGAGAACAAATGACCAATATGATCTAAATGTAAAACCAAAATTACCTAAGGACAGAGCTTTGCATGAGGGAGATACTCCTTAGTTTTCAATAAAATTTACAAAATTTAGATATTGTAAGGTTCCAAGTAGAATCGGCTTTCGGGTCAGCACATAAGTACTGACTACTTGGCTGGTGAATACCCTCGGGGACTAACAGTCTACCAGCAGTGGCATCGACCCAGTGGTAACAAATGACTAAATACCGAAGTTACTGTGGAATGTAATGTCATCAATTATTATGTAAGCAAAGGGATTAATATCGTGCTGGTGTGATTAATTGAGGTTTTCATATTTCTTTCGAATCCGACTCAAACATGTATTTGGTAGAGAATACTGAAAACATATCCTTTGTAAAAATCCCATTTCCTCTGACAATACTGATGCAACTGAACAAAATTTTAAACGATTGATATATGAGTCTTTCATTTTGATATCCACGAGTGCAAATTTGACCAAAATTTCATGACGTTATTACAACCAAAATCCAATTTTTTATAGTTCTTTTAAGTTGCTATACAATAACAGGGATATTGCATGAATATTGGGGAAAGGTATCCCTCGTAGAATATATAGTGCACTCGCAAGTTCGACAATATACTCGGTACAATATTCCTCAATATTCATGCAATAACTCTTTATTAATTTATTTATTTTCTTTTTTTTTTGTTTGTTTTTAATTATTTATTTATTCATTTATGTATCGATCTATTTTTATATCATTGACAAATTACCCTTTTTATCTGTGCTGAAGTGCTGTGCTTTTATTACTTTACCCTTTTCAGCTCACCTTGAAAGGTAATGTGAGCTTTCGTTTTTGTTTTTATACTCAAAAACCGATAAAAAAATTTCAAAAACTGATATGGACAAAAAATGATCAGCGTGGTAAGATCTATCAGCGTTGCGATTTTGAAAAAAAAAAATTGAAGAAAATGCAAAATCAGTGTTAGAGTTATTGCACTTTTTACGTAACATTTCCTTAATGGCCAATGCGGAGGAACATAGTTTACCATATGACCCTATTGGAAAAATGTTGTAAATTGTTAATTCTTGAAAGCCGTTTCATACATTAAGTTGATATTTAGTAGCCATAGTAACATGATGGTAATTAAACAATGTATGATTTTAGTGCCAATCACAAATACCAAGATGGACGCCACTGCATATGTTAGTTTTACATTAGAACCTGTGGGGAAAATGTTAAATGTATGGAATTCTTGAAAAAGGATCCATATATCAAGTTGAATTAAAATTGACATGGTAACATGTCGGTTACCTACGGAATTATTTGTACTTGTACCAATCTCAATCCAAAATGGTCTCCACCGGGGAGTAGATATAACATAGGACCCTACAGCAAAATGCTGTGAATTGTTAATTCTTGCAAACCGTTTCATACATCAAGTAGATATCAAAGATATCAACAAGGCATGGTAACATGATAGTCATTCAGCAAATGTACGATGTTATTATGTGATCATGAATCTAAAATTGCTGCCTCTGGAAAAACATGTGAAAATGTTGTAATTTCTAATGCTTCAAAGCCGTTTCATATATCAAATTGATATTAACTAGCTATGGCTACATGACGGTAATCTAAAAAATCATTTTTGTACCAATCAGAAATAAAAAGTGGCCGGCACTGCAGAAACGTGAGAAAATCCCGCCATCGGAAATACAATTTGACACAGACGTCTAGGGGAAATGTTACAAATTGTTTATTCTTGGAAACAGTTCATACATCAAATTGATTTGTCGTTTAACCCTCCGTGAAAATCCTGTTAGATTTTAATAGCCACCGGGTGAACAATAACGCCCTCTTTTTTATCCTGAATGTTTGCTTTGGGTTTGATTATTGTAATATCATTCATACGCATCATGGTGTGAATCTCCTGTTAGGACCAGGTGAAAGATATGATATGAATGTACATACATGTATTAAAAATTCCTACAAATAATATAGATGTATTACCAAAAAGATTAGGAATGAAATGTTCAAATATTTAATAGTAGCCAGGCACAAATATGGTACGATATTTTTTATGAAACCGGTCAAAATACAATAAATACCTAAGTTGAATAAAAAACGGTAAATTTCGTTATATTGTACACGTGTTTCAAAGCTAGATCTACTTTGTATTAATTGTATGGGAAACTTTATTTCTTTAGTTCATATTGCTTGAAAATATATGCAAATGTTTTTATGTACATGACTGCATATTTTTTATACGAAACAGAATAAAAATATTGTTAAACCTATCGCTGTAGTTCTGTGTAAAATATGGGAAAAAATCAC
Source organism: Modiolus philippinarum (assembly GCA_002080025.1). Taxonomy (NCBI): domain Eukaryota; kingdom Metazoa; phylum Mollusca; class Bivalvia; order Mytilida; family Modiolidae; genus Modiolus; species Modiolus philippinarum. The sequence continues at coordinate 53,595 of MJUU01060519.1, forward strand.
TTCTTTAGTTCTAGTTGAGTAGAAAACTTATGGAATTTAGAAGTTATAACTCTTTGGTAATCTCCTTCAAGGAAATGTATATTGAAATGACGTCTTTGGTTTGTGAAATACAATTTTCCTTCTAGACGAAGAATACTTTGACTGCTAGCATGCGTGTTGGAAAAGTGTCAAAAGCATTTCGAAGTTTTCTTTTAACTAATTTGATATTCACAGACAAGTTGTAGTTATCATGTCATTGTGTATTTTATTTTTGAGCTGTTATCAGAAGAGAGTATGCAACAAAATATAGTCTCCGCGTACCATATGCTTATTCACTGGGTTATCATGAAGAGAATATCAATTCATTTCCTACATCGGAAAACGAATACTGAAGAAAAAAAAGTAAAGGTGGAATTCCAAAATCACTGCAAAGAACATCCAACACGAATTGAAACATCATGACAAAGACAAAATGAATAAGAACGGCACAAAGGTTGTTCGGTTTTTTTTTTTTTTTTGTTTTTTTTTTCGCATCATTTAGTGGGGTTTTGGATTTCAGGCACATATGATTTTTCAATGTGTTATATTAACAATGAAGGGTTATGGAGTAAGTGCTAAAGAGACAAAGCTTCTACAAATAAATGATAAAACTCAGCAATGGAACAACGCTTTTATTGTTGTTCTTCATCTTTAAGTCACAATGAGGCGTTCAACAATGAGCTTTACTCATACCTCGAATTAAGGTCAAGACGGCCCTTAGCACCGGTTGGAGCGGAATTCATTGCTTAATGTTGAGAAACGCTCCATCCATGTTTTTTACCCGTTGATCCATAGATGCGAGATCGTCAATAAACAAAAACTTACAAAGTATTTTTACAATCGCTGTCATCCATTGCCTGACAAAAAGACTAATATAAGACGATTACAATATTTAAATAATCACAGGGCACTCATCGAGCCAATTGTAAGAACAATTGGAATAATATTATCATGAGACTAGGGCAACATAACCAGGCGGTCAGAATATATAGGTTTTTTTTTATCTCTTTTTAACCTTTGATTTTTGTCTTTTTCTATTTATTTCTTTTTCCCAAAAATGTATAAAATTGATTAAAACAAGTTTTGAAATATATATTTTACGGATTATCTAAATTGACCTTTAGCTACAATAAGTATAATTATTTCAGAAGTAAAACAATTAGAATATCTTGTAGAAGGCACAGCAAAACAAGATGAGAAGTATCCGAGAAAAAAGCTTAAAACTGTACACCTGGACAACATAGCATCACAGTTAATTGGAGACTCTGTATGGACTAGGGTACTCTACCACTTGGGATTAAGCTACAATGAATTGAAAGTTATTGAAAGCATGTACCCATTGAATGTACAGCGTCAGGCCTTAGAAGGACTGGTCCGATGGAATAGAAAGAAGTCAAAGAAGGAAAGCAGTGATATCATGATGAATAAGCTAATTAAAGCACTCAAAGATGTAGATAGACAAGATGTTATTGACTGGATTAAAGAGACATTAGGTATTAGAATTATTAAGGTTGTTGCCACGGTTGATTTCTGACATTTGGTCAGATATGCGGACTCCTCTGCCTTTTTCCATATAAAAACATGTAAAATATTTTGCCCATGAACACCAATTTTACCTTGATGTACTTTTCCAAAAGCATTTCAGGAAATTGACATTACTCTTTTACTAGATTTTTAAACTAACAAATGTCTATACCAACCCTATTGGTATATTTTTTGTAAACTTTTCATAAGGACCTACTTATTCAGAACGCGTTTATGAAAATTCCAATAACTTAAATTCAAAGGTGGCAACTACCTTAAAATATACATGAATTCATTGACAGTAAGAGGTTAAAATAATTTATGTGGTTAAATATAGATTTTTTGGGATATTAAATCAGTACCTAGTATGGGCGTTTGTATTTCAAATTTTGCAAAAATAACACGCATATAAAAAAACAAAAAGATGAGACATATTAATGGCATGAAAAACATGAAAAGCAGCTATAATATAATAATAAATATAATAAATATAAATATAATAAATCGAATATATGAATGTGAAAAACATTTTAAAAATTGATTCTACATATCAAGAAGACATACTTTGATGCATGTCTAGTATGTGATTTGGGTAAGTTTATGGTAGCGTAGCAAAGCGACATTCAAATTTCACTTTTCGTTAAAATTCTGAGAAACAACATGAAAATGTTCATGTGACTTCCGTGCTGACTGCAACCGGCACATGTACAGATTAAGCGTCTACTGCTCGGCTGGAATCACCTTTCATGTGAGGAATGATTTGTACTACGTAAACCTGTAGCATGAGACAAGCCGCGTCCTAAAGTTATGGTAAGTCAAAACAGACTATAAGGCAACCATAGGCTACTATGATGTTACCTTTGTACACTCCTTAATTGATTTATAATCTCAGATACCTTTGCACCCATGAATGTTAAAGAGTTATTTCGATGTCAACGTGTAGGCGCTGCTGACTGAATGAAGACTGTAAAAATAAGTATAAGGCTGTATAGTTAAATACAAACTTTACAACTTGAATTCATTTCATATCTCGGAGTTACAATTGAATGATGGACATCATATGCTGATTTATTACCTGTCTCTGTGGCTATGTATCTTAAGCAAACTATTAGTGTTGCAAATATATATCATTTTTTAGGCTGACGTAATGATTTTGTAATAAGTCAGATCATTTAAAGCTGAGTAACCCATCTTTCCAAAATTAAATCATTGCGTGTTTTAATGAAGAGCATTATTCGCTTCTTTCTTAGCTATTTCATTTTTTAAATTCAATAATATGCACGGGAAAAGTAAAGAAATGTAATGTTTAGGTCAGAAATTAAACTTTGATTCATTCGAATTTTACAAACTGTTATCAGGAGCGCAAATCTAAAGCTGGGTCCAAACGAAACATGTACATTAATGAAGGTATTTATATAATTAGAGGCAAGGAATTTAGTATGGGAAAAATTAAAAGCAAAGCAAATAAGACAGAACTTGTCCTTCCAGATGTGTCTGGCAATTATGCAGTCACAAAAGAATTGTACAACCTGACCATATATGACTCTTTTATTTTCAAGTGCGGGGTCGTATGCTTCAAGACACACTATCTGTCTACTTAAAACATACTGTTACTGTTATATTATAGAAAGAGAAGATGCAGTTGATAGTGATCCCGAAGATACCGAGATAAGTGTTATATGTACTGTCCATACTGTTGTTAGAGGTAATAATTTTATAAGGTTAACATTATTGTTGCAACGTGACAGTGATCCCGAGGATACCAAGATAAGTGTTATATGTACTGTTCACACTGTTGTATGGGGTAATCATTAATTTATAAGGTTTACATTTTTGTAGTGCAGTGACTTTTCATTTTATTCGATGTAACAGTCATTGTAATGACAAATTACCGATTTAATGTTCTAACGGATTAACATTTTAGAGGTCGATAAGAGGAGTTGTAATATACATTAAAACTGATATTGACCGAAAACGGATAGTTATTTCAACGTCAAGTCAAAGTCAGGAGTTATGATATCTGCACACCAGAATACCAACTGCATGAAGCTATCAGCATATTATCATCTCCCTACTTCTAATTGATTATAAGCAATATAAATCAAATCTCAAATACAAAGAACATGAAATTCTTGTCACGAAAACTTTAAACTTGAAATATAAAATCATAGAATCAAAAGGCTTTAACTCCGCCCTGAGTGTCGTAAATTACCGAAGCGCATACACACATGTGTATTGCATATTCTTAATTTTGATTACCTCCCAGGTATATGTAAATAGTGGTCTACTTGTTGCAAAATTTTGCTTAAATCACCAGAGAATAACTGACGCTAACTACTTGTCAAACATCATGTCTTGCGTTGAAGTGTTTTTCAAACACTTCTGGTACTTCATTTTTGATTAACAGCAAGTTGCATAAAGTACAGAATCGGTGGCTTCATTGAGCAATGTTGTTTTTAATTAAACAATTTCTACACAGATAGAATCAAGTGACAGAGATTAAAACCAATGAAAGTATTTAAATAGTGGCATTATGAATCAACATCTGTAATTTTTAGGGTGTTATTATTAAAATATAAGTCAGTGTAATAAACATTTGCTGACAATATTTCAAACCTTTTTTTCAATTGTTCAAACACAAGTGTAAACTATTCATTTATGTACAAAGTGATGGTTTATACCAGCTGTCAGCTAAATTTATTCGCCTCGGGCGAGGCTTGGTTTGTTTCTGTTTATTAATATTCAGTATTGTTATCATTTTTCTTTTTGTCGTTGTAATTGGTGTTATTTTAGCTCACCTGGCCAAGGGCCATGCGAGCTTTTGCCATCACTTGGCGTCCGTCATCCGTCCGTCCATCGTCCGTCCCTCCGTCTGTTATCTTTTATTCAAAGATCTTCTCCTCTAAAACAACTGAGCCAATACTAACCAAACTTGGCCCGAATCATTTCCAGGGTATGCACTTTCAAGTTTGTGATTTTTATGTCCATAGACCAAACAACATGGCCGCTGTTCAAAAAATAGAACATAGGGTTTAATTGCCGTTTTTTTGTAAATTTGCTTTAAAACAGTTACAGATTTCAAAAATCTGACATGGGGTAAAATAATCAGAATGATGCGATCTACCCGCCCTGCAATTTGGAGAATACCTGATAACCCGTCTTGGAGTTATTGCCCCTTTTCCGTACAATTTTCGTTTTTTTTGTGTGTGTGTGTTTTTTTTTTTTTGGGGGGGGGGGGATTGGTTACTTTTAGTCTTATAAAATGGTTAAAGTGAAGTTTTAATTACAAATATGGTGAGCATAGTAAGATGTACATGTCCTGCAATTTTAAAGAAAATCTGACCACCAAAATAGGAGTTATTGCCCCTTTTTCTTCGAATGTTCAAGTTTTTTAACATCTTCACTTTTACAAAAATGGTCAGCATAGTACGATGTACATGTCCTGCAATTTTAAAGAAAATCTGACGACCAAAATAGGAGTTATTGCCCCCTTTTCTTCGAATTTTCAAGATTTTTAAATTTTCACTTTTATTACATAAACTGTTTGAGAAAGAGGTAATTGCAAAAGTGTTGAGCTATTCCAAGACTACAATTTCTTCATATGTCCAGCAGGTTTGCATCTCATCTGAGATTGCCGCCACTAGGGAACATATTTTATTTTAGGACTATATGGGATATACATTCAAAGATCTTCTCCTCTGAAACCATTGAGCCAATGTGGACCAAATTGTGTCACAATAGTCCTCATGTGGTCCCCTTTTGTGATTTTTGTGGTTGTACTGTACTTCATTCAAGATGACCGGAACATAGTTTAAGATAGGGACCAGACCTGGGGTAATTAAAAATGTAATTGTAATTAACTGTAATTAATTACATTTTTTCAAGTAATTTGAAGTAATGTGTAATTGAAGAAAAAATCAATTACATGTAATTGAAAGTAATGAATTACATTGCATTTTTTTAGTGTAATTTGGAATTACATTTCAATTACTTTCAATTACAATATATACTGGTGCTACAGTAGTTCTGGTTTAAGAATTATTGTAATAATCTGACTATTATACTATAATTTTTTCTTTCAAGACTAGATAGAATTTTCAATTGCTTGATAGGATTTTGAATTGCTTTTTAATGATTTTTCTATTTAGACACTCCAGACCTTTACTGTAAATTAAATTAATTGTAAAATAGGAAAATCATTTTACTTGAGGCAATACAATAATTAATTGTGTTTTTATTAAAAACAAATATCAAAATGAAATGAGAGATATCTGTCACTAAGGTTATCCCTGCCTAAGGCATTAATTTATTGTATTTGATCTTGACACTGTAAACCTTTTGTTCAAATCAACATACTAATTACCCAACTTCAGGCAACAAATAAGTGTCTCCTAGCCATTTCAGCATTTTCAAATTGCAAGAACAATATATGTTGTTATAACACAAAATTTTATTTCAGTAATTAGTGCTAAATTAATTTGACAGGTAAACATACCTGAAAATAAATAGCATATTTTTGCATTAGAATGTTTGAAAATGTAATAATTAATTTTTACACTTCCAACAGTTTTTGAGGTCATATTATACTGATATACTATGATGTTAACAGTTTCCCGATTACTAGTAAATGACTCAGTTTATTAATAATTTTCTTTTTTTGTTTTTACACAAAAACCAAGTACATTTGTTTCCGTCCTTATTTATGTCTTACTAGATATCAATATATGTTTGATTTCAACATATTTAAAAAAAAAATTAATATTCTGCATGCTTCTATGAATATGAAAAAAAATGAATTTATTTAGTTGTTAGTCTTTTTGTACCCTCAAATAAGCCTCATCAAAATAGCAACGTTTTTACAAAGTAATCCAAAGATTTCAAATCTTTAAGAAATAATTCCAGTATGAATTTCTTATTATATTACCCAATTTAGATTTCAAAATGTTGGAACAGGTAGAATAAACATTTTAATGACACTATTAGACAATAATAATTTGGTGCATTTACTACAAACTATACCATACAGATTAAATATTTTATATATTCAGAGTATACTTTAAAACATTTTTCTGTTTCACCATTACTAGAATTAAAAAAAAACATTGGAAACGAATCTCATTATCATTAAATGTTATACTGATATCTGAAAAGATATTTATCTTCTCTGTTACCCGTATTCTGAAACTTCTTGTATGTACTGTATAAATGTCATAAACCTTAATTAACGTTCATTTTTAGCAGTAGTACATAAATATTTTTTCAGGCAAATGTTTAACATAGGACCCTATGGGAAAAATCACATTTTCATCAACTCCTCTAAAATTGCTGAAACAAATTCAACATAACTTTACAGGATTGATGCACTAAAGGTCCTTTACAAAGATTGCTCATTTTATTCGGATTCGACAGAAAACATGGCCGCCAGCACGGAACTTAGTTTAACATTTGCCCTATGGGAAATTCACATTTTCATCTTCTCCTCTGAAACCCCTAAAGCAAATTCAACCAAACTTTACAGGAATGATGTATGGAAGGTCCCTTTCAAAGATAGCTCATTTTGTTCCGATCCGATAAAAAACATAGCTGCCAGCGCGGAACTTAGGTTTAACATAGGACCCTATGGGAAAAATCACATTTTCATCAACTCCTCTGAAATTGCTGAAGCAAATTCAACATAACTTTACAGGATTGATGTACTAAAGGTGAAAGTGACAATAAAAGTCCGAAACGATCAAAGGAAGAGACCAGTAAGGAAAATCCGTATAACATTCTTTACAAAGATTGCTCATTTTATTGGGATTTGACAAAAAAAACATGGCCGCCAGCACGAAACTTAGTTTAACATTGGCCTTATGGGAAATTCACATTTTCATCTTCTTCTCTGAAACCCCTAAAGCAAATTCAACCAAACTTTACAGGAATGATGTATGGAAGGTCTCTTACAAAGATTGCTCATTTCGTTCCGATCCAATAAAAAACATGGCTGCCAGCACGGAACTAAGGTTTAACATTGGACCCTACGGGAAAAATCATATTTTCATCAACTCCTCTGAAACTGCTGAAGCAAATTCAACATAACTTGACAAGATTGATGCACTAAAGGTCCTTTACAAAGATTGCTAATTTTTTTCCGATTTGACAAAAACATGGCCGCCAGCACGGAACATAGTTTAACATTGGCCCTATGGGAAATTTTTATTTTCATCTTCTCCTCTGAAACCACTAAAGCAAATTCAACCAAACTTTACAGGAATGCTGTATGGAAGGTCCTTTACAAAGATTGCTCATTTCGTTCTGATCCGATAAAAAACATGGCCGCCAGCGTGGAACTAAAGTTTAACATAGGATCCTATGGAAAAAAATCACATTTTTATCAACTCCTCTGATACTGCTGAAGCAGATTCAACCAAACTTTACAGGAATGATGTATAAAAGGTACTTTACAAAGGTTGCTCATTTTATCCCAATTCGACAAAAACATGGCAGCCAGCATGGAACATAGTTTAATATTGGCCCTATGGGAATAACATCATTTTCAACATCTGCACTGAAACTATTGAAGCAAATTCAAGCAAACTTTACAGAAATGATGTATGGAAGGTCCTTTACAAAGATT
>MJUU01060519.1:61793-75029 GCA_002080025.1 Modiolus philippinarum
TAAATTAATTTGACAGGTAAACATACCTGAAAATAAATAGCATATTTATGCATTAGAATGTTTGAAGATGTAATAATTAATTTTTACACTTCCAACAGTTTTTGAGGTCATATTATACTGATATACTATGATGTAAACAGTTTCCCGATTACTAGTAAATGACTCACTTTATTAATAATTTTCTTTTTTGTTTTTACACAAAAACCAAGTACATTTGTTTCCGTCCTTATTTATGTCTTACTAGATATCAATATATGTTTGATTTCAACATAAGGTAAAAAAAAATTTAATATTCTGCATGCTTCTATGAATATGAAAAAAATGAATTTATTTAGTTGTTAGTCTTTTTGTACCCTCAAATAAGCCTCATCAAAATAGCAACGTTTTTACAAAGTAATCCAAAGATTTCAAATCTTTAAGAAATAATTCCAGTATGAATTTCTTATTATATTACCCAATTTAGATTTCAAAATGTTGGAACAGGTAGAATAAACAGTTTAATGACACTATTAGACAATAATAATTTGGTGCATTTACTACAAATTATAGCATACAGATAAAATATTTTATATATGGAGAGTATACGTTAAAACATTTTTCTGTTTCACCCCTACTAGAATTTAAAAAAAAAACATTGGAAACGAATCTCATTATCATTAAATGTTATACTGATATCAGAGAAGATATTTATCTTCTCTGTTACCCGTATTCTGAAACTTCTTGTATGTACTGTATAAATGTCATAAACCTTAATTGGAGTTCATTTTTAGCAGTAGTACATAAATATTTTGTCAGGCAAATGTAATTGAATTGTAATTAATTACATTGCCAATGTAATTGTAATTTAATTAATAACATTGGAAAAATGAAGTAATGGTAATTGTAATTTAGTTGAAGAATTTTCCATGTAATTGAAATGTAATTAATTACTTTGACATTTAATTGACCCCAGGTCTGATAGGGACCCTATGGGAAATGCTTCAAAGATCTTCTCTGAAACTACCAAGCCAAATTAAACCGAATTTTGTCACAATAGTCCTTGGGTGGTCCATTTTAAAGTTTGTAACTTTTACGTTCGTACCTCATCCAATATGGGCACTAGCGTGGAACATAGTTTAACATGGGGACCCTAAGGGAAATGCAATTAAATATCTCTTCCTCTGAACCTACTGAGTCAATTGGAACCAAACTTGGATACAATCGTCCTTGGCTGGACCAATTTAAGCTTGATTTTGTGTTCGTACCAGCACGGGATATAGTTTAACATAAATGACATAGGGACTCTTAGGGTCACCCTATGGGAAATTCATTCAAATATCTTCTCCTCTGAACCTACTGAGCCAATTCGAACCAAATCTTTGGGTGGTCCCTTTCAAAGTTTGTGATTTTTATGTTTTTACCTCATCTGGTAACTGATTTATAGTATGAATGGGTTGTCTCTTGTGACAATGAATAAACCAGTCACCAGGCGAGCGATACAGACTCGTGTGAGCCTCTATTTTTTGTGTGTGATTATCTTCATTTTAGCCGGACGTTTTTTAAAAGACAAGTTGATATAAACAATTGAAAGGTTTATTGTTAGATAAAGCAAATAAATTTGCAAGTAACAAAACTAAGCGAAAATTTCAAAGATAATCCTGAGATGAACAAGCAATTTCAAACTGAAAATTGATTCCTAAGTTGATGAAAAGCGAATTAACTTGCCTTTGAATAGCATAAAAAATAGGGTACTAGAACTTAATTTTTAATAAATGGTGTAATAACTCCCCACACCCTCCCCGCCCCCCATTATTTGTATACACTTTACATCCTCTTAATTGAACAGGAGTGTACTAAAATGGTTCCATATTCTGCATGATTATCTATTAATAAAATCTGCAAATTTCATCAATTTTATTATAACAAGACATCGAAAATCATTTCGATGTCACTCCAATAGTGAATTATATTTTTTGTTAGATGGTGCTCAGTTTTAAACCCCCATACTACCTTAAGTTATTCGAAATGATTCTAAATTAATGGTAGGGACATACTGTAACTTGGATATTTTCGCGGAAGGGTGTAATTTTGCGAATTTTCATACCCAAACCTTTCGCGTGGTTATAATTTTCACGGATCTTCCAAATAGATTATTAAACATTTGGTTTTAAAAGTATTTTTCCGTAAATTCCTTAAAGCGAAGTGAGCGAAAATGTCCATGCTTACAGTATTTGACAATTAAAAAAAAAAACAAATATCTAGTAAATGGTATTAAAAGTGGATTACTTCCTTTTTAGCTCACCTGACCCAAAGGGTCAGGGTGAGCTATTGCCATCACTTGGCGTCCGTCGTCCGTCGTCCGTCCGTTAACTTTTCACATTTTCATCTTCTCCTCTGAAACCACTGAAGCAAATTCAACCAAACTTTACAGGAATGATGTATGGAAGGTCCCTTTCAAAGATAGCTCATTTTATTCCGATCCGATAAAAACATGGCCGCCAGCGCTGAACTTAGGTTTAACATAGGACCCTAAGGGAAAAATCACATTTTCATCAACTCCTCTGAAACTGCTGAAGCAAATTCAACATAACTTTACAGGATTGATGCACTAAAGGTCCTTTACAAAGATTGCTCATTTTATTCGGATTCGACAAAAAACATGGCCACCAGCAAAGAACTTAGTTTAACATTGGCCCTATGGGAAATTCACATTTTTATCTTCTCCTCTGAAACCACTAAAGCAAATTCAACCAAACTTTTACAGGAATGATGTATGGAAGGTCCCTTACAAAGATAGCTCATTTTATTCCCATCCGATAAAAAACATGGCTGCAAGCGCGGAACTTAGGTTTAACATAGGACCCTTAGGGAAAAATCACATTTTCATCAACTCCTCTGAAATTGCTGAAGCAAATTCAACATAACTTTACAGGATTGATGTACTAAAGGTCCTTTACAAAGATTGCTATTTTTTTCCGATTTGACAAAAACATGGCGGCCAGCACGGAACATAGTTTAACATTGGCCCTATGGGAAATTTCTATTTTCATCTTCTCTTCTGAAACCACTAAAGCAAATTCAACCAAACTTTACAGGAATGCTGTATGGAAAGTCCTTTACAAAGATTGCTCATTTCGTTCTGATCCGATAAAAAACATGGCCGCCAACGTGGAACTAAAGTTTAACATAGGTACCTATGGGAAAAAATCACATTTTCATCAACTCCTCTGATACTGCTGAAGCAGATTCAACCAAACTTTACAGGAATGATGTATAAAAGGTACTTTACAAAGGTTGCTCATTTTATCCCAATTCGACAAAAACATGGCTGCCAGCATGGAACATAGTTTAACATTGGCCCTATGGGAATAACATCATTTTCAACATCTGCACTGAAACTATTGAAGCAAATTCAAGCAAACTTTACAGAAATGATGTATGCAAGGTCCTTTACAAAGATTTCTCATTTTGTTGGGATCCGACAAAGAAAATAGCTCCCAACATTGAAATTGGTTTAGAATGGTACACATATATTAAATCATTTTTTTCATTACATGTGCTGAAATTATTGAAGCAAATTCAGTCAAACTAAGATTGCTTATTTTGTTTTGATCTGATAAAAAACAAGACCTCAAGCACAGAACATTTTTTAACATAGGATCCTATGGGATAAACATCACTTTCATCACAAACTGTAAGCATTTTGTCAGGTGAGCGATTCAGGCTCAGTATCTGAGCCTCTAGTTGAAATTATCACTCACAATAAAAATTAAAGCTGAAACTGTTAATTTAGAATCAGCTGATGGCTATATCTCTTTAGTGCAAATTCAATTATTTGAAAGACCATAAGCTGAAAAATATGTTAAAGCTGAAGCAGAACAAATAACTGAATAGGAAAATTCAGTTGAAGACAAAGCTTTGTACGAAGAAGATACATCTTCGTTTTATCAAGTTTCCAAATAAAACGACAAGTATTGCAACTAACTGTTATAAAATTTGCTCATCAAACAAAATGCGATACATAAGTAACTATCTGCTGATTCTTTAAAAAAAATATCACAATCAGTTATGCTTTTTTTAAATTCTAGAAAGAGACGATGAAAAGCAAAGACAAAACGAAATACCAGAGAGAACAACTGACTTGGCTGATAATCTGCAGAGAAACGTAGCAAGTAAGAACATAACTGTATTTCTTTTATTTTGCTCACTTTATTTAATTGTATCACATACACGTGTACAGTCTTGATTTTTGGATATTGAATTATAATGCATGGATTTTTAATTTCATTTTAAAAACTATTTTTAAGGTTTAATGGCCAACTTCTTTACTTCGATGCCACTGCTGGTGGACTGTTAGTCCCGGAGGGTATTCACCAGCCCAGTAGTCAGTACTTCGGTGCTGACCCGAAAGCCGATTATTTTTGGAACCTTACAATATCTAAATGTTTGTTAATTTTGATGAAAACTAAGGAGTATCTCCCTCATGCAAAGCTCTGTCCTTAGCTGATTTTGGCTTTGAATTTAGATCATATTGGTTATTTGTCCTCTTTCGGTTTTTAAACATCTTTGAGTTTATGGTCTTCCAAACATTTGATTTTATCTGCACTGAAGAGACATAAGTTGTCGAAATGCGATATGCAGAAAATAAATTCACAGTAACTTCGGTATTTAGTTATTTCTAATTGATATATTTTACAGATTTCACAACAGAACTGGTTGGAAATATACAGAACATGATTACTGGTAATTAAACATGGTTATATTTTATTGTATAGATGGAAGGTGTCTTCAAATGTGTTTCCACTCGTTAAAAAACTTTGGATCTTACAACAGAGAATCATGAAAATATACAAGATCCTATTTCTTCTTAAAGATAATTATAATTCATGGCATCAAGATATATTGCATAATTTTTTACTTAATAAATAGATAGACACTTTTGCGCTTCTCAATTCACTTGCGCAATTTCAAAATAAGAGTTGACACGAGATAAGTTTGAATTTCGCACCGGAATAGTAATTTGACAGCTATTGCTTTGTGACGTCATAATTAACTTTTAAATATGAAAAGTCATATGTCCGCCACTTACATGTAGCTGCGCATTAGTTCCCCTTTTCAGTAAAAATTGTTAAATCCGGAAACGCTGAAAATTGCTGCCTTTTTCAGTAAAAATTGTTCAATCCGGATTATTTGTAAATTCTCCCTTATACATGTAAACACGATGACATAAACATTTTTTTTAGTTTAATCAATTGTTCGGATCATAAATGATCTATTTACAAAAATATTTAGAAATCTTTCAAAAACCTCATGGATTGGTTCATTCTTATTCAGCTTAAAATGGATTTCTCATATTTTCTCCATGGATTAAACGTAGGTAAAAAAATTGCTTGAAAAGAGCATTTTTTTCTTAATTCAAGTAAAAACAAGCAGTGTAACCCAAACATTTTATAACAGATTACAGATTGGTACGAATTGTTCTTCGAATGTGCCAATTTATAACAAAATCTCACGGACATGAACATTAGTGTCTATGGACCTTCCTGCATTTTATCGTTTTGAAAAACTTGCGGAATTTTATGCTGCGTTCATTAGTAAGATTAAAGCGGGAATTGATGGTGCTTCTTGAATGACAACATTCTTCTTATTGTCTGTGTGTGTGTGTGTGTGTGTGTGTGTGTGTGTGTCAAAGCAAACTCAGAAATTTCGATATAACAGTTTAACATGTGTGCTGTTATAACTTTGAAATTTATTTCATAAGTGCATCTCTGTTCTGTAGCATTCATGTTTCCTATGGATTTTGAATAGATTTAAAACATATTTACGCACAGGCAAGGAAACATCAATAAAGAGAAAAGAAGACGAAAGCGACGAATTAAAACGACAGGCTCAAGACATGCGAAACAAGTGTTTAATTGCTGTACCGGTTGCACTTGTACTTATTTTCGTTATAATTCTCATTCTCATGATTATAATTGGTAAGTATTTTTTATTATTTCTATTATTTCAGTATCTTATTTTTTCACCTGTACATGTTTCTCTGACCTTGGCAATTTTATGTTTATACTTCTATATGCGTTTCAATGTACTGAATAATCTTTCCCCAAAGAAATACGCGACATGTGTTATGGTAGATGGGTTAGAGAAGGGTATCCGAAAAACTGAGGACACGACAACTTTCTATTTGTATTGGAGTATCTTCCCTTGAAAAAGATATCTATTAAATGCTAAAATAGTTGAAGTCCAAAACCTTAAATATATAATTTATGTTTCGCAAAAATCAGCTGTTGGGGAAATATCCAATTATTACTGTTGTTATATTCTTGTTAACCTTGATAAGTTTGAGAACAAAAAGTTTTAGCTTCAATGTTTTTCATCATTTTTTTTTTCAGAAAAAATAATTCAGAAATTTTAAAAAATGTCATTGTTAGCTTACTTTGCCCGAAATTGCCATCTAGTTGCGTTTAGCGTCTTCGGCTTCGGTGTCGTTAACTTTTTTCAAAGATCTTCCCCTCTGAAACTGCAAAGCCAATATTAACCAAACTTGGATTCGATCATTAACAAGGTAGCTACTTTCAAGGGTTTTATTTTAAGTCCGAAGAAAAAGCAACATGGCTATTGATACTTAAAATATAACATAGCGGTAGATTGCTGTTTTTCTGCAAATATCTCAAATAACTAAATACCTAAGTGACTGTGAATTTACTTTTTGCATATGCGCATTTCGACAACTTACGTCTCTTCCGTGCAGATAAAATCTAAACGTTTGAAAGACCGTAAACTGAAAGATGTTTAAAAACTGATAGAGAACAAATAACCAGTATGATCTAAATGTAAAGCCCAAATCAGCTACATGTAAGGACAGAGCTTTGCATGAGGGAGATACTCCTTAGTTTCAACAAAATTTACAAAAATTTAGATATTGTAAGGTTCTAAAAACAATCGGCTTTCGGGTCAGCACTGTAGTACTGACTACTGGGCTGGTGAATACCCTCGGGAACTAACAGTCCACCAGCAGTGGCATCGATTAATTATACGGATTTTCCTTACTGGTCTCTTCCTCTGATCGTTTCGGACTTTTATTGTCACTTTCATCGACCAAGTGGTAACAAATAACTAAATACCGAAGGTGATTGTGAATTTACTTTCTGCATATGCGCATTTCGACAACTTACTTCTCTTCAGTGCAGATAAAATCTAAACGTTTGGAAGACCGAAAACTGAAAGATGTTTAAAATCTGATAGAGAACAAATAACCAATATGATCTAAATGTAAAGCCAAACTCAGCTAAGGAAAGAGCTTTGCATGAGGGAGATACTCCTAAGTTTTCAACAAAATTTACAAAAATTTAGATATTATAAGGTTCCAAAAACAATCGGCTTTCGGGTCAGCACCGAAGTACTGAATACTGGGCTGGTGAATTCCCTCGGGGACTAACAGTCCACCAGTGGTGGCATCGACCCAGTGGTAATAAATAACTAGATACCGAAGTGACTGTGAATTTACTTTCTGCATATGCGCATTTCGACAACTTATGTCTCTTCAGTGCAGATAAAATCTAAACGTTTGGAAGACCGTAAACTGAAAGATGTTTAAAAACTGATAGAGAACAAATAACCAATATGATCTAAATGTAAAGCAAAATCCGCTAAGGACAGAGCATTGCATGAGGGAGATACTCCTTAGTTTTCAACAAAATTTACAAAAATTTAGATATTGTAAGGTTCCAAAAAATAAAATCGGCTTTCGGGTCAGCACCGAAGTACCGACTACTTGGCTGGTGAATACCCTCGGGGACTAACAGTCCACCAGCAGTGGACCGTTACCAATATCAGAAATCTGACGAAAGAAATCGATAAGCATGATTTGATCTACCCAGACCGCAATTTTGAAGTAAATCCGATAACGCGTCTTGAAATTTTTATACTTTATCCTTAAAACTTCTATTTTTAGGGTTTCTTTTCGTCTAATAACTTAAAAATGATAAATGATAGAGAAAACATTTCAATAAAAAAGATGTTTAGGAGAGTAATATTTACTTATCCTGCAATTTTGAAGAAAACCTATAGACCCATATAGGAGTTATTGCATTTTTGCACACTATTCGCGATTTCGAAGACCTCTTTAGAAAAAAAAGTTAAGTTTGAAGTGCAAGTATGTTTCGTTTATTGAGAACAGCACTTTTTATATTTGTCAGACAGGTTTGCATCTCTTTCAAAAAAGCCGCCGCATTGAAACATATTCTAACAATCGACCCTATGAGACATGCATTCGAAGAGTTCTTTTTGACTTACGGCAGAAGAATACCGAAGGAACAAGGGAAGCGATGACTACAAAAATTGAAGTTCAAAGTCATGGCAAAACCGGCAACAGAAAAAAACAAAGACAAAACAAGGAGGTGGGACAGCTACAATGCACGGAAATAAAAAGATAACATTAAGAACTAAGGCACTCATAGTGTGAAGTTCCATGAAAACCGGGAATGACATCAGGTGCTCCGGAAGGGTAAGCACGTCCTACTCCGCTAGCGGCAACCGTCACATTATCAGTGAGTCAATCCAGAGTTGAGTCACATCCGGTTATGTCAAATCCGTGAAGACTTGAAATCTAGCTGAAAATGTCCGTTTTTATGCTTATACCACATTCAAAATGGTCGAGAGCAGGGAAATTTCAAAACTGGACCCCAAGGGGTATGCATTCAAAGATCTCTTGAACATTTTAACCAAATTTGATCCTAACAGTCCTTGTGTGGTCTCTTTAATTTGTGAATTTTATTTTCCTTAATCAGCTACATATAACATGGCCGCAAAATCGTAACATAGTTTAACATTGTGCCCTATTAGAAATGCATTCACAGACCTGTTAATCTGGAACAAGTTGAACAATATTGATAAAAGTTGAACATAATAGCCCTTTGGTATTTTTTTTAATGTTGTGAGTTTTATTTTCTTACCTTATCAAAGAGTGTCGCCAGTTGGTTACATGGTTTACATATTGGACCCTATATAAAATTAATTCTGAGATTTTCTCCTCCGGAACTGCTAGAATAATCTTGAACAAATTTGACCATAAATGTCCTACAGTGGTCCTTTTTTCATGTTCACTTCTTATCCAAAATGACCGACTGTTGACAACAAAGTTTAACATTGGAGCCTAAGAGAATCGTTTTAAAAGATCTTCTGTGAAACCGCTTGAACAGTTTTAATTAAATTTTAGATATAATCATCCTTTGGTAGTCTACTTCAAAGTTTGTGATTTTATTTTCCTACCTCATTCAAGATTTCTGTTAGCGGGGAAGATAGATAAACATTGGACCTTACATAACAATTTGTAAAACGAGTATTGCCGTTTTTCCCAATGCTAATTTTTCCCTCATACAAAATTGCTTGTTCAGTGACTCGTATATCTTTTTTTTCTTTCCTAAAAAATGGCATACATGTATTGAAATTCAATTTTCTCAACAGTTTAAAAGCCTGCCATAATAATTTGGTTGTATTGATATTAGCGCCTGCTATCTTTTTAAGTTTTGTTCATTGTTTTAGTGTCTGGTATTCATACTTAAGTTTCTATAAAGTTTAAGTACATGGTATTATAATTGATTCAGTTCCTGGTATATTGTATTACATTGTTCATTGTTTTAGTGTTTGTTATAAGTTTTATTAAAGTTTATTTAAAGTTACCAGTGCATGATATTATAATTTGGTTTATTAATAGTTTCAGTGCAAGAGATGACAAATTAGTTTTATATAGTTTCAGTTCCTGGTATTGTAATTATAATAGTGATTATAGTAGTGGTAATTATTGTATTTGTGGTTCTGCTGAGAAGAAAAAGGTATATACTTTTACTTTTCAAATAGATTATTAGGCAACAGGTCCACTGCTATTATTGCCAATAAATAGCCTTTTTGGAATGCTAGCAAACAACATTTTTATGAATGTAAAATTGGATAACAGGAAACACCTGCAATGGCTGAAAATTATAATTACATGCCACAATCTGGTATGGAACTATACATGAAGAACACGAATAAGACAAAAGACAAACGTAGACAACGATAGGAACTCGGGACAGCCGGACTTGGTACCTGCACTAGCAAAAGCCAGCGGTAGGATTAAACCAGTTTATGGGTACCCAAACCTCCCCTTCATCTGTCCCGTGTCCCTATAGTATATAATAAACATACGAATAAAACGCAATACATGTAGACCACTAATTCCATGACCCACAGTAGACATAGTTGTCCTTTGAGGTTGTCTTTTTGAAGCGATTTGGTCCTATTTTTTGGAGAGATGTTTTGTGTTTTGGAGAGAAATTTCGATAGTTTCCTGATTATGACCTTATTTGGTACTATTCAATGTATGTTTAGCTAGTACATAAGAAAAATCAGTTACAGAATAACGGAAAGATTTCAGCTGATTGGTTTGTTGTAAAATTTAAGATTTTGTGCATGTCCTTGTTTTATGGAGAGATCAGAGCAAAATGTCCAGGTTTTTTTACCTTTTGTCCTGGTTTTTCCAAATATCACATAAAATTCAAATTTGAAATTCACACTAAAAAGAAACTTTTTATCAGATCTAAGTATGTCTAATCAATAGTTCACTCTCAGGAGATGCGTTTGATACAAAAAATAAATATGAACTAGATTTGCAATTGCAAGCAATAGCTGATGTCGGGCCTGACAGTCAATTCGATGATTCCATCTTGTTCGCAGCATCAAAATCTGCCTAGAAATCAATTTTCGTTGAATTCGGACAAAGTTGAAATTTTGACGTACTTTGGCGGCCATCCTGGGAATGGCGGCCATTTTGAAAATTTTCGTCGGTCCATGCACATCTCCTTATGGTGGTCCAACTTTGTACCAAGTATGAATGAATTCTGTCCAGGCATCTTTGAGAAAATAGGCGGACAAAAATCATTGGAAGAAAGAAAGAATAATAAAGAAAAATAACAAAGAAACAGACAAAGAACAATATGTCGTCCCGACTACGTCTGGGGCGACATAATAATGGTTTAACACAAATGATAAGGAGTTTAAAAAGACATGTATTTACAAAGGATAAAATGCATTTTTATGTATCTCTGAACTATGAAAGGCAAAGCTCGGTTGCTTACAACATGTTCAAATAGGCTACTTAAGCAAAGGTATGTTGCCCATAACTTGAGGTCATCACTACAGAAGTTTTACGGTCGACATCACGATTTTGCGGACTGCTATGAGATATCTGTTTCCCAGATGACAACAGATCTTTCTCTTTGCCACTAAAGTTTGATTTTCCTCTACCGGATTTGACTTTACTACCGGAGTTGACATGTTCAACACGGCGGGTGTCTTATAAGAAGCAGGGGATGCTAGCTCTACCGGTGCACCTGATCTCACCCATGGTTTTTATTGGGTCCGTGTTGTTCATTTTTGCATATGTACGTGTTTTCATTTTCTTTTCTGTGCCATGCTCATGTTATGTCTTCGTTTCTTCGTTTTTCCGACGTTGCCATTGTCCTTGGATTGTTCTTTTCAGACTGACGGTTCGGTTCTCACTTACTTTACTACTCTATGAAAGGCAAAAATTCAATTTTAGTTATTCATAATGTCATGCATTTACAATATATTATCCAGAAAAATCCTAAATGTCTTTTGTAAAATAACCATATTTGTATAGTGACGTAGTTGAGATATAACGAACTTTTTTCGAATTTTTATGGCAATGTGAACTTTTGTTATCACTAAATGCATCCGTTTTCCGGTATCTGTCGTCCTATATAAACTTTCCTTTCAAAGAACTTTGTCTTTAGAACCAATGAATAGATTGCAAACAAACCTGGCAGCAATGATGCTAATGAGGTGCTGACCAAGTGTTTTACTTGTGTGCTGATCCATTATCCAACATGGCTACAAGAGGCGCTTAGTTTAAAATTGAATTTTTCCTTATGATAACGTCTTTTGAGATCCACTTAATGGATATATACCAAACTTCGAAAAAAATAGTTTAAAATTTGATCTTATTGGAATTGGATACAAATATTCAAGGATGTTTCCATATGAAACAACTATACTTATGAGAACCAAACTTAATAATTTATTTTTAGCTTCCCTTTAAAACAGACATATTTCTTTATTACCTTTGGAATACATTCAAAGATCTTCGCTTCTGAAAATATTCGGTAAATTCGAAATAAACTCTTGGAAAAACGTTCTCTTTAAAATTGTTCTGTAGTTCCATACCTTATCCAATATGACAGGAAGTAGGAAAGAAGTTAAATGTTGCATCAAATAACATAAAGATTCACTTATATATATATATATATATATCGCAGTCACGGATCCAGGCAATTTGAATAAGGGATTCCAATTAGAAGTGAAAGGAAATTTGGCCGAGCGGAGCGAGTCGAGAAAATTTTTAGGGTATTTCAAAATACAACATCAGCATATCTTTTCTACACCAGAACCCCCCTCCCCCATGAATCAATGATTCAGCCAATGTATAGCAGGAAAACGAGACCCTTCAAATTAGAAGTTTGTCTGAATATATGTATCAGCAATTGTCCAGTTGAAAGATATAGGCTCTTGAGAGCCTCTTGTTTTAAAAAAAAGTTTCTTTTTTCAATTACTCAAGACACACCAAGTATTATTTATCATTAAAGTTTCCTACTTTTAACAGTCGTTTCGTTCCCAAGTAATCAATAATAAAAATTCTTTGAATCTTTCGTATAAGAACGCAATACATCAACACATGTTGCAGCTGATGCTTCACCCGCCGTGTTCAACTCCCGTAGTAAAGTCAAATCCGATAGTGGAAAAACAAATTTTAGTTGTAGAGGAAAAGATATGTTGTCATCTGGGAAACAGATATCCCATGGCGATCCACAAAATCGTGATGTCGTCCGTTTAACTTATGTAGTGATGACTTAAGTTTTTAGTAACGTACCCTTGCTTAAGTAGCCTATTTGTAAGCAACCGAGCTCTATCAAGATAGTCACTGTAACGACCACATGCCCTTTAGTAGCGATGTAAACTTTATATGCTGGTGCTTTTGGGATGTTGCTACAAAGAAAAGGGAAGATGACTATTGGAAAAGTGAAGTCATCGCGTTTGTCATACGTCCTAGTTTGCAATGTACCTCTATTGTCAATGTCGAGAAGGTTAAGGAACGAAGCCGATGTCGAAGTATCTGAAGTATCCTTAGTTTCAAGCTCTTTTGGATAAATAAGATGAAGAAAATCACCAAAGTTGGTTCAAATGCAAATTTCAAAGTTTCAT
>MJUU01060519.1:113981-134749 GCA_002080025.1 Modiolus philippinarum
TTGTTATTACTCACCTTTGGGTCGTTGTCTCTTTGACACATTCCCCGTTTCCCTTCTTTTTTTCTATTTATCATAGCCTATTGTATAATCATGTTTATTTAAATAACAAATATTTAAAAGAATGAATCAAACACATTTAAACACTTTTGATATAAAAGACAGTAAATATATGTCTCTACTTGTAATGTATTAAGATGCTTACAATCAGAAAAAAATATTTATGTAAGGTTGTAATTTTTATGTGTCAGTAACAGTTGTTTTGACATATGGTTTTATTTTGAAAAGTAATATTTTAAAATTCATAACTCATTGGCGGATCCAAGGGGGGTTCCGGGGGTTGGGAAAACCCCTTTTTCAGACAAACATGTATTTTTAAATGCATATTCTGATGTTGTACTAAGAAATATCCCCAAAAATGTTCGCGCCTCGTTCCGCTCGTCAAAATTTTCCTTTACGTTTTAATTGGGACCCCCGATTTTCCTATTGCCTTTATCCGCGACTGTAATTGGACCTTATCGCTCAAACTATGGTCTTTTCGGTATAACAGGGACTAAACATTTGGACTTACATTTTTCATATGTGGATTCGTATAGTTCTAGTTCGGTGAAGACTTTAAAGGAATATTATGATTGACAATTTTTATTTAAACAATGAACAATTTAAACAATTCTTATGTATCTTAATTTTATTAGAAAAAAAACACCTTTTATAATATGAAGAGTGATTAAAAATCTAAAAATACAACATGACCTAATTTTTGACACACTGTGATCAGACAATTATTACCTGTAAACAAAACGATCAATAAATAATATTTTTACGCAAAATAAATTAAAATGTTTGCCTGATACATATCGTTAGAGCAGAGACATTTACATATGAATCTATATGTCCATGATATGGGCAATGATTCGAATAGTAACCAAGGAAAGAAGGAGGTAATTCCATTGCGTCATGTTCTAGAAATATTCATTGACAGGCTTGTGTCGTTTTTCATTAAAAGGCTTTGCTTGTATCAATTATCGTCAGATTTACATAACATTTATTTAGTTTTGAATTTTTATTTTCCCTTACTCAGCTGCAGAATTTTTCACAAATATTTAAAGCGTATATGTATCACATTCGAACAATCCTAAAATCGCAGCACTGTCCAATAAGAAAACAGATAATAAACGGTTGCCAGGTTAAAGCGTCCATAGATAATAGAGGTCAAAAGCAGTCGTAAACGACTTCGTCGAAAAACAAAATTAAATAAAAATTAGAATTATGAAATGAATTATTCGGATATAAAATTGCATTTTACCGGTAAGTGCTGTTATTCGAGGATACTTATCCAAGTAAATTTTAAAAAATGTAAGAGTTATTTCCCTTTTCGTGATATACCAGAAAACTGAATCGCAAATAGTTTTTTTTTAAGTAAAACATCGTTAATTTAATAATAGGAAAATGTCAATCATTATCAGATAACATTTACTTAAACAAATAATTATTCAAAGTAATACACCGTAAAATAAGGGGGTTATTCATGTTTTTTTTCTAATTTTTTTGGGCTCGAGAAAAAAGAAAAACTGACACAATCCGAATTCATATCCAGTAAAAATTCTAGGACCAAAATAGCTGTGCCAAGAGCAGACTTGGCAAAAGCGGTCATGGCCAGAGCGGACTTAGATGGACCGGTCTTGACTAAAACAGACTTAGATAGAACAGTGTTGGCTAGAACAGACTTCGATAGAACGGTCATGGCTAGAGCAGGCTGAGGTAGAACGGTCATGGCTAGAACAGACATGATTCTAGGACCAGAGCAGCTAGGATTCTAGGACTGTTATAAGTCTGCTCCAAGTTAATTTTAAGTTAACTTTGAGCTGTTCTCGTGACTGCTCTCCAAGTTAAATTGGACGAGAGGTTATGTCTGCACCCCACTGTATGTATGTAACATTTATTGGGAGGTTATGTGAATATGACAAGCTGATTAGAGCAAATGGGAGTTGAATACTCTAGTGACCTATTCAGTCTACAAAATCAACGTGCACATCAAATCTGAAAAAAACGTTCTCTGTAGCTCATCAGCAATTATATAATCGGTCATGTATTTTATAAAACCAATTTCACGCTCTAAAAAAATTAAAGAGTTATCAAATATACTACATTAACATATGAAGAACTAACTGAAGTCAATTTTTTATTGTGTGTAAATGTAAGACAAAATAAAACCCTGGTGTAATATCTATGTACCTACGCAAGCGAATTTATGCAACATGAAAAAATAACTCGTAATTATGAGACAATAAGTCATAATTATGAGATAATTATCTCATAATTTTATATTGTTTTTAATGCAAACAAAGAATACCTTCATGAATGTCAGTCACACTTCAATGTCATGGAATCTTCTATTTTTTCGAAATAAGCACATGACATTTTAGCAGTTTTTAGAACGAGGTCTTAAAATCATTTTGTTAGATCTTTTCAGTTGCAAAACTGAGTCTATCGAATTTCTTATTTTAACCCAATTACAACGTATCATGTATAAACATGAAACATTTTTTCAAGTACAGAATGATATAACTACAAACTTCAATATATGCAAATACATCTGTATTATATAGGTTACAGTTTCAGCAGGCAGGAAGGTGTACTTATGACCTTAGACCGTGAAAAGCAAAAATGCAAAGGCAAGTGGTTAGACGACAATTTGCTACCTCCTTTCATGAAGAAAGGTAAGCTTCTTTTTATTTTATTTTCACACACATTCTCACACATTCAACAGAAATCCTTGCTGTGAATTGAAAATGACAATTTTTTGACAAAAATTGACTTGCTCGTTCTGGACATTTGAAATCTAAAAAATACATAAAAATGACTAATATGGCTGAAATATGAAGAGAGCTAGATAATATTTCAAAACGTGGTGCGTTTCTTTTGTTGCTTAGAATATTTGGAGTTCCACAAAACTAAAATCTATCCAAAATTTAATAGCAAAATCACATAGTTTTCTTGATTATAGTTTTATTGAATTCGTTGTCAGTTAAAGAGCTTCAATTATCTTGTGAATGATAGTATGTTGGTAAGAAGAGCTGCAAAGATGAAATATATGATTCCGAATGCAGACAGCTATTTCCAGCGCTTAAGAACACTCGGCCAACTAGGCTATATACAAATATAGCAATCAGTTATCGGGTCGTTCCTCTTCGTAGGAAATCTCAAATTGTAAAATAATACTAAATGAACAGTGGTTAGTAGGAAGTAGATAGAAGAAGGATAAGGTTTCAAAGATAAGACATATAAGGTGTTATAAAATTTTATATAATATGGATGTTAATATGTTTGTGAGGTGAGCTGCGAAATTAGAATATATGATTCCAAATGTCATATTATGTATAACTCTGTGCAACACTATTATCCATAAAAAATTGTTTTATGTTTTTTTTTTCAACGAATAAGTTATTAATCAATTCTGAAACCAACCAATCAAATCAACGAATTTATTATTTATCATTTCTGAAATCAACCAATCAAGTCAACATATTTGTTTGAATTTTATTCACATTGGCACGATATTATCAAAATACACGATTGAAACGATTCATTTCGTTCTTTCAGTGTTAATTCAATTGTTCCGTACATAGCGTGGATGAATGCAAGGAATCGTTTTGAGCCTTTTTTAATGCATTGAATCGTTCAAAGAGGGAATGCTTTAAAAATATCGTGTGAAGCGTGTAATTTATATCGTTTTCCGTTCGCTCAGCTGACGTGTACATTCCCTTCGCGTTCTGTTCATGATGCACTGTTGAGTGTTCAACTAGTTCTAAAATCATTATTAACGGAGAAGATTTCAAAATCCATCAGAAAACAAAACGATACATAAGATCATCATTTGCAAAAAAAAAAAAACTCGATAGGATAGAGGACATCAAGTTCGATACTGTTTCAGGCAACTTTTCTTTAAAAAAGCGAGAACATGTAAATTAACATGTGAAAACTTATTTTGTTATTGATCTGAATACAGAGTTGAAACTAAGTTGTATTAATATAGATTCTTAAAATATAAAAATAAAAAAAAAACGCTTACAGTGTAACATTGTAGACTTTGGTGTAATGTAGGACTTTCAAGGTTCTAGTTATGCAACTTCCGGGAAAAGTAGAATGCAGAAAACCTCAAAATTACCTTTTTGATTTTGACATCGACACGTCATATCAACATTAACAAAATTTTTCACTTCGATATTCGCTAATCGAGTTGAAAGTAAGAAAACTTGTATTTATGAATAAGTAATATTTCATAGTTTCCTTAATCATCAAATTTGTTTTTTGTTTGTTCTTTTGTATCCTTTGGTTTTGTTGTTTTAGTACATACATGCGATCTTATAGTTTTTGTTTTAATGTACTTTTGAAGATCAAGTAAAAAACATCTTGGACATCGGTTGTGGGACTGGAAGAATGACAAATAATATAGCAGCTCATTTTCCTGATGCCGAGGTGATTGGAATCGATCCTGTTGAGTTTGCCATAAATACTGCCAATAAAGCAAAGGATAACATTGAGAATGTCAAATTTATCAAAGTAGGAGCAGAGGCCATGCCTGAGAAATGGAATGGGCTTTTTGATTGGGTGATTGTAGTTGAGGTTCTACATGACTTGCCAAATCCTGACGAATGTATTGAAGGTATCAAAAGAGTAATGAAGAAAAATGGAATTATATCTATTATGGATCCAAACTGTTACTCTGATCATAAAGATAACATAGGATTAGAGAACTCTGCGATGTCGCTATCATTGAGCTGTTTTATTTGCTTACCATCAAGTCTGTCTTCTGAACCTGCAGTTGGAAATGGTGTAGGGTGGGGTTTACAAAATAGGGCTAAATTTCTCGACGACCATGGATTTGATATTAAAGGAGATAACAAGTATGTGAGCCTCATTCATTGTGTGCTGAAAGACTGATACCTGATTGAATGGGTTAACATATTATTTCAACATTGTTATTAGTCTTTTTATAAAATTTACCCAATGCATTTACTGTAAACGTATATACTCAAATATAACGGAATATATATTGTTTTATTTTTTCATATATAACAGAGAGAATAGTATATCAACTATAACAAGTTAATGTAATTATGATGTTGTTTGTTGTATTTTACTTGTTATTACTTTTTATATAAGAAAAAAAACTGTGTCTAATGTGTAAATTTTCGTGAAAAATAGAATATTTTATTGGGATAGGACATTGACGACATGATCTTAGTTTACGTTTTGTAAGAAAAAATAATCAGTCTGTCATTTCGTCTTAGTTAAATATCATTTGCATCGCGTTGAACATACTCGGTCAACCGTATGAGGAATATTTCACTAATACCTTACTCATTCTTAGTGTCATTACATACAAATGCATATACCTTTCAATCAAGAGTTTTTTAATAAAAATCCTTTACGTGAAAATAGAAAACTTGAGATGAAAAACATTTAGAGTCTATAAAACTGGTAAATGGTTGAAGTGTCTGTTGTTGCGTGACGTAAGTTGAATTAATCTGAAATTTATTTTAGTTGAGATAATGATTTAAATTTTGTTTTTAAGGTCGGTACTCAGGGGAGAATTAACCTTATATGATTAATTGTATAAGATAAATATTGCTATGTGTGTAGGGTTATTACTTCACATATACGACAAGACAAATATCATAACGCATATGTTTTACTAAGAAAAACACTGCTTCATGCTCAAAATGTTACATGTAAGATTTCCTGAAAAGAAATAGTAAACAAACATCTCACGATTAATTGCTTAGTTTGCAAAAAGATGTAGAATACTACAAAAAATTTTCTAATTATGTAGTATAGTGTTAATCGTCTTGAGTATACCGGCTATAAGAGTTGAAGTTGAAGGTGTGTTCGCAACTCAAGTGTAAAAATGCGACAATGTTGATTGACATCGGGTATTCTAAACAATGCTAGTTGTATTATTTTTCTTGGAATGAAATTTTTGTTCAAATGAAATTATAAAACATTGAATAATTTGTTTGAAACATACAGAAAACTGTCGAAAATCTTAATGTTCCTTTTAATATTTCTTCTTTTTGTCGTGTGAAAAAAAAAAATTTGCAAAAGTATACATAAACTATAGCCAAATGTAATGTAAGCATTATATCTTATTTTAATGTATATTGTTCGTTTCCTCTATTTTTTTAAATTCATTTGCGACATCTTTTGCGATGTTCTACTACCCTGTTAAATTCTTGAATGTTTATAGTCCGCACAAATAATTTATCTTTTATCTTCCTTTAACTGTGCTTTTTAAATAATGATTCTATTTTTGTAAAATATGCTTTTGGATCATTCAGATTTTTTTCATGCTGAAGAATTAGTTTTTCAGATATTTTAATTAATTAACTAATGACTAATCAAGTGTTCTTAATTATTCAAAAAGAATCAGCGGATCCTTGCAGGGTAACAAATGTTGAAATTTATCCTTTTTGACGAAAAAAATCCTTTCGAGCAGAATCTGGGCAGAGAATCGCAACAAATGCTTGAAACCTTGATACATTTAAAAGGTAACATTTAGACGGATTTGGTTGAGTAAAGAAATTATTTCCTGGTGAAACCAAATGATACAAGGGATAGCTATATATCAAAGGTTTTAATCACGACCGAGATATTATGTTTTTCAATTGGACGATATAAGTACCGGAATTCCTATTTTTTTAAATATGGTTAACCCGTGGAATGAGTTTTTACTTTTTTTCATCCCTTGTCCAAAATGACTTTCAATTAGAAACTTAGTCTGTGAAAATACAGTCGAGATTAGCTGGGCTTATAATAATTTAATTTAAGATCAAAATAATGAAAACGATTGGTCTTCCTTAAAAAAAGGAAAGGATATGGAGTAAATGCACATGAGACCAAGTTACTACAAATACTTAGTAGAAGCAAGCATTAAATTAATCGAAATTAATTCCCCATAAAATTTACTAACAAAGTGCTTATACAATCACAGCCATCCATTGTCCGAAAAAAAACTATTAGTAAATATAACAATATAAAGGCAAACGCAGGCACTGAACAGGTCGATTTTAAAAACAGACAGAATAAGATTATTTGTGTAGCCGTCGTATATAGAAAACAAAAATATAAAATCAAAAAATAAAATCAAAATCTGAAACATATATAAAAGAAAGCGGTGACCCAACATTTTCGAAGGTAACTCCTTTCACAAGGATGGAAAATTCACCACCTTGAACCAAGAAACATGTCAATACTGTTGTTTCCCAAGCTAAAATTATCAGCCCTTTAAATAAAACATAAAAAATACAGAATATTACGGCAGTAGAATACCGAAGGATCGAAGGGTCGGCAAATGCAAATATCGAAGTCAAAAGACATGACCAAACGAGAATAGAGATAATAACAACGTAAGTCAGCTAAAAACGAAAGCACTCACAGAATGAACTCCCATTGGAAACTTAAGGAATATTTACATCAGATCTATCAAAATGAGCTTGAAATTAAATAACAGCTTAAACAACTACTTCAGCTTCGTACCAAGATCTTTTGTTGCATATTGAAGAAGATGGACGTTTGAACTCTTAGCTATATGACAAGTATGATGCTTTTTTACTTCCAAATTGTGAACTTCGCCGTAATTAACGGCAACATACTCACTTTTCCCGCCTATGGAGTAAACATTTCACAGTTGATTAGTTACTGTCTAGCATGTAGTTTGTACAGTGATGTTTTGATCAAAGCAAAAGCACTGTCCCAAAAGCTGCTTAGTCGGGGCTCCTTCTTTGTTAATTTCTTCCCCGCAAGAAAATCTATGGCCGTCACTATAAAATCATTGAAAGATATGACGTGTCAGTGTCCCAAATGAAAACGGACATACGTCTTCCCGGATTTGACTATACAGATTTTGACCTTTTCCCAGATTAACTCACTTACAGTATGACGTAGCTGTTAACAGAACAAGTCATTCTGACCTTTCCGGAGCACCTGTTGTAACTCTCGGTTTTTAAAAGGTTAACACTTACGAACAATATCAGAAGTTTTTGTTAGCCTGTGAAGTTTTACGTATAATAACGGCATATGATTAATTATAAAACAAAATACGTGTTGCGAAACAGGTCTTAAGGCCAATAACAAATAAATACATGAGCATGTGAGCTGTTAAAAGGGGTGAATTTAAAATCTAAAACATGACCTAAAGTACAAAAAACACATGGCAAAATAAAAGAGTAGATTTTTTTTTCTTTTTTCCTTTTTTTGTTCTCTTTTATTTTGCCATGTGTTTTTTGTAATTTAGATCATATTTTAGATTTTAAATTCATCACTTTTAAAAGCTCACATGCTCATGTATCTCGTTATTTTGTTATGTTTAATTATGTTGCCCTGACATGTAAGGGTGGCGTATTGTTATTTTTTTGTATTGTATTGCCAATGATTTTTGTCTATGGCTATTTTATGTAATGAAATGAAACTTTTTGGACAGTTATTTTATTATAAAGATAAGTGCAGACAATAAAAAAGAAAGAAACAGGCTAATGTTTGCTAAGATGGATGCGATAGTATGTAAAATCAATGTGTACCGATTTCAATAAAAATTGATTTCTAGGTAAACTTTGTGCTGAAATAAGGATGCAGTCATTAAAGCTAATGCCATGAGCAATACCAGCTATTGCTTGCTAACATTGAAGGGATAAAGAGTATTTGCAAATGAGACAAAGTCTCTACAAATACATGGTAATACTAAGCAATGGAACAACGCTTTTATTGTTGTTCTTCATCTTGAAGTCGCCATGAGGCCTTCTACAATGAGCTTTACTCAAACCTGATAGCAATTTCAAGACGGTCCCTATCACCGGTTTGAGCGGAATTCATTGCTTATGCTTTTTTACCCTTTGAACCATGGATGCAGGATCGTCAACAAACATAAACTTAAATAGAATAGTGTTCTTACAGTCGCTATGAACCATTTTCCGACACAAAGACTAATAGAAGACGATCACAACATTTAAAAAATCAAATTCATATTGTTCTGTGACAAGATTGCGTTTTATTTCTTGATGCACTTCAAAATCTTATCAGAAATTGCTTGTTGAGTAAATTGAATATGATAGATTTTACCTAAATGAAATAAGCATTAACGCTTGAATTAAAATAGTCCATAAACTCTATGGTCAATATCAAAAGCTTGTTGAGCACTTTGTTTAAACACATAGTACTTTTGGATTCGTCTCATACAGACTGTCACACTTATCTGGGTTTTTAATAAAATTGCATCATGGGACATATGATGCCAACGAAACAGCTGCGGAAACGTGCAAGAGAATGGGAAGCTTATTTTAAGTCGGAACACAAGCGATCAGATACATATGTAGATCATCATGAAATTATAAGCAACTGCAAATCTAAGTAAGTCGATTGAAATATCCAAGGATAAAAATGGAAAAGTAAATCTACAATGATGGGTCAGAAAAGGTCAACCTATTATAAGAAGAATGACAGTATTTAATCAGTTAAGTGCACTTGATAAAATCACGATTCTAAGAAAATAATATCTATTTCTGTATCCGCTACAACGAAATGAAACATGTAAATAATTTATAAAAAAGTATATAAAAAAGCAATGATGAATAAACGGCAGTAGAATACCGAAGGAACAAGAGAAGTGATGATCACAAAATCAAAGTCCAAAGACATGGCAAAAAACGGCAACAGAGAAAAACTCAGACGGCCAAAAGGCACGGAAATAAAAAGACGACGTTAAAACTACAGCACTCATAGTGTGAACTGCCATGACAAGCGTGATTGACACCAGGTGCTCTTCTTTCGCAGGTCTTTTTTTAACCATCTAGTTAGAACAGAGATAAATCTTAATGGTGACTGCATCTAATGATATAGATATTACATTGTATCAAACAACGAATGAGTAACAGTGTTTGCTTGTTCTTTTAACACCAAACATCTCCTTGTCCTGTCTGGCTTTTATAGTCTAGTTTCTTCACACAAAGTAGAAAGTAGCTGGCTTTAACTTGCTTTCTTGTTGACATTGTTAGAAATAACCTAAATTCAGCGAAAATATTTGATGTGTGTGTCTCATGCTGCATAAGATAAGTTTCTCATCGTTGCTGTGCTGTGTGGTTCTAAAAGACTATCCTCAAGACTTATAGTTGAAAACGACATAGTCTAGTCGAAAACCACTACAATCTTCTTTTCCACTCAAAGTCAAAGTTTTCTCTCAGGTGACCTTTCATCATCAATGTAGAATAATTTATATCTTGTTCTATTCTTGGTATATATTTGGGTGAAAAGAATTAATTAATTATTCTTATTTTATAAATGCTGTTAACGTTTTATCATTTTTCCATTATTATTATTATTATTATTATTATTATTATTATTATATAATACATGTATTTATATAGCTCGTACATAATAATACATATTACTATATACGCTTAGCAATGCATAAATGTAAAACAACATACCATCTGTACACGATTAAAAATTAAACATATCTAAAACTAGAAAAAAATAATCAAAATAGGAATCAATAGTCCTTATTTTATTACTGGGAAGGAAGTTACAATAACAACATTTTTTTTTCAAAAATAAAAGTATGTCAAGTCAAAATCTCCAAACAAAAATAAGTTTCAGTTTCAAATGAAAATAAAATATGTGAAAAATATATATATTGAAACGGACTAGAAATGTTAAAAATTTGCGAATTCATCAATCGAAATTTAAAATAATTACACCATAATAAAAATAAAGTACAAAAGATATGAAGTCAAACAAAAATTAAAGTCCGCAATACAGACAGTAAAACCGAAGATATATCACTAAAAATTTTATGCTACAAGTAGCCATTAAAATAGTTTGGAATAAATGAGTTTTGAGGTTCCTCTTAAAAACATCTGAGGATTTTTCATTCCGCGATGATTGTGGCAAAGTGTTTCAAAGTGTCGTTGCGGCCTTATCGAATCATCTTTCACCATATCATGTAGTACGCACATCGTTCGGCACTCGTAGGAGCATGCTGTTTGCAGATCTGAGAGCTCTTTGAACATTTGAAAAATTTTAAATGTCTTCAATTGCACTTTATTATTCGACAAAGATATAAACTTTAATTGAGTTGAAAAAAGGCATGTCAAATTTTATCGTACAATGCACACTCGGTAAATAAGTAAACTGATATTTTGTTAAACAATTCAAAACAGGTCATTCAATTTTAAGCCGTTCACCTAGTTAAGTCTTCGTTGTTATGCAATTATTGGTGGTTGGAACAGAATAAAATGGATAGACACAAGGATCAGGAAGCTACTAAAGGTAAAATGAATAATTATTTACAACATTTCAGAAGTATTCCCCTTTTGAAACAACGGAATCTTAAATCGTAAAATAGATGATAGAAAAAAAATTATCGTAAAGATTAAATGCAGATGCAAGTTTGTCATCAATTCTGGATTATATACTTTATTCTTTAAAAACCAAAATATCTTATTTACTGTGAATTTAGTTTCTGCATATGCGCATTTCGACAATTAATGTAAAATACGAGATATTAGGAAACATTTGCAATGGATGAAAATTACAGTCACATGTCACAATCAGCCAGGCAACTAAACAGGAAAAACACAAACAAGACAAAAGACAAACGTAACAACGATAGGAACTCGGGACAACCGGACTTGGTACCGGTACTAGCAAAAAGCCAGCTTTAGGGTGAATCCGGTTTATGGGTACCCAAATCTCTCTTTTATCCGTCCCGTTTCCCTATAGTATCATAAACATACGAATAAAACCAACTACAAAACCAATTACTAACTCCATGACCACAATCTTGATAGGAGAGAAATGAAAATACGTAATTTTGAAAGATAGGTCAAGGGAGAGCCTAGTCTGCTGATAAAACAATGTCGCACCACGGAAGAAAAACTTCCCGAAGGGTTTGGTTAAGAATCATCATTATAATTCAGTATACATCGGCAGTATGTCTCCTCAGTGCATATCGAAGCAAAATAATTAGCTATCCATATACCGAAATATAAAAGCTGATAGGGAGCTGCGAGAGTCTTGAACAAATTTTGTGATTTCGAGCCCTTTTCCCGACATGTTTGCAAAATAAAGAATACTTAGTACGTCGGTTGCTCGAAATAAACCATGAAAGGATATTGAGTAAAAGTCACTGGCAAAGGATTTTTACAACCGCTGTTTTCCGTTGCCAGCCAAAGTCATTGAAGTACATGGTCAATTCGATCCCTTTTTTAATTATGTTTGGAGCCAATGTAAGAAACACGGATGATAACAAAACATATATTTTCTCAATTACATTTCATCATTTTTTACAGTTTCTGAGTTTGTCCAATAACAAGGTCAAAGTGAACAATGACTTTTGACCTTATTATTTCTTTTTCGCTATGTTGTTTTTTACTTCCCAACTATTTTCATAAACAATGATTCAGAGTATGCTGTACTATATAATACTAAATTATATATTTCTTGTACATATGAAATGAAATGAAATGTTAGAATATTTTAGAATATTTAGGTCACATAAACTGCATGAAAATATTTAAGTCACATAAACTGCATGAAAATATTTAAGTCACATAAACTGCATGAAAATATTTAAGTCACATAAACTTAACCTACTATGAAAAACGATTTGCATCGATCGTCAATAAAGGGGTAATAGCTTTGTCAATAGCGATGGGTAACAAACTAGGACTTTTCGAAGCGCTCAAGGCTGTGGCTGATCCCCAGTAACACCACAAGAACTAGCAACTTCTAAACAACTTAAAGAAAGGTAAAAGTAACACCACAAGAACTAGCAACTTCTAAACAACTTAAAGAAAGGTAAAAATAACCTAAGTAAGCCAGACTTTCAATTTGCTAAATGAGTGCCCTGTTGTTATTAAATGTTTTTTTTTTTTTTTTTTTTTTTTTTTTTTTTGCAATGGCTGACATCGATTTGCAAGAACACTTTACCAGTTAAGTTTATGTTAGTTGATGATCCTGCATCCATGGGAAAAGTCACTCGTCGCTCAAACCGGTGCTAGGGGCCATCCTAACGCACTCTGAGGTATGACTAAAGCTCATTGTTGAAGGCCTCATGATTATTACAAGACGAAGAACAACAATGTAAGCGTTGTTCCATTGCTTAATTTCGCCATGTTATTTGTATAGACTTTGTCTGATTTGCATTTACTACATATCCCTGTACTGGTAAATTGATGTCCACCTATTGAGGAACCACTAATTGGATACCGTTTGACACTTTTTAATCGCCTAAAAAATACAAAACGGTATCAAACGAACAGAAATGAGCTGAAAAAGAGACTTAAAAAACAATTCTTTTGCTGTTGATTGCATGTAACATTTAGTGTTATAATGACATGATAATTTTTCATTCCACTCATTTAAAAATTGTTTTTAAACGTTTTGCCGAAACCATTTGAGTTTAAGGCCCTGATTTAAGAATGTTTTGCTTCTATTGTATTTTCTTATGCCCGCAAAAATAATGTTTCACTTTATGTCATGAAGAACAACAATAAAAGCATCCGCGAGGTACTACTAATTGATGATATTTTAATATTTATTCTTTAAAGCAGTAAGGCTTTGGCTTCTTATTTGAGTCATTACTACTCTTTTTCACAATACAAATCTTCATATTAAAATAAGAAAAGGGTAATCTTTAAAGATACTGAGTAACAATTCTTGTGAGACATGAGTCAGATGCTTGATTTTGGCATTGTGTTTACTTTTTATGTTTATTTTTTGTAACGTAAGCTAACACAAAAGAATCATTANGCACATATTGTCGCCGGCGACAATATGTGCCGATAAGGTATGCACATATTGTCGCCGGCGACAATATGTGCAGACCTCATCGGCACATATTGTCGCCGCCGACAATATGTGCTGGACATTAACGGTACATATTGTCGCCGGCGACAATATGTACCGGTTTTGTCAATGCCATTTAAACGCCATTGGGGGCGACAATATGTGCCGTATTGTCGTCACAAAAAATAATTAATTATGAAATATGCGAGTATATATATACGTTTGAATCTGAAATTATTCAGTTGACATACATACGCATTTTAAACACTTGACTGAATGCACTGAAGTTTCGAAAGCATACATTATGTATGAAATTCACTGAATGGGATTGTTTTAAAGAGAGTTTAATGAGAACTTGCACCTGAGTAGGCCGAGCTTTTGTTCATGCAGGTTTTTGCAAAGGACCTCCCATACTCTATACTTTCTATGGTTACTATTAGAAATTAAAAATATTAAGAGATCTCATATTAAGGTGCTTCGCAATATACAATGTTACTAAATAAGCATATGAACCATTCTAGGAAATTTTGATTCAATTTTCTCCAGCCGATTGAGAACATAATATAGATAAGAGACAGAATTTGCTTTGAGGTATGGGTAAAGCTCATTGTTGAAGGCCTCATGGCGACTTCACTTCCAGATGAAGAACAACAATAAAAACGTTGTTCCGTTGCTTATTATCATGTATTTGTAGAGACTTTGTCTCATTTGCATTTACTCCATATCCCTTCATTGTTAATTTTAGACTGGAGTTCGTCTCCTCTGCAGTGTGGAGTCCGTAAAAAGATTCCCCATGAGTGAGATGTATGCTCTATATACATTTTAGTTATGGTGTTCTTGTTCTTGAGAGAATTTTTCATATAGATGCGCTATATATCATACTTTCACATTTTGGCTTTTTAATTTATTTTTTTTTTTTTTGTAATTTAAAATTGTAATTCTGACCACCTATTTACTTTGCCCACGTCTCATGGTTTTATAATGCCAAGTTTTCTTACTAATGACTCGATGAGTGCCCTTTGATTGTTTAAATGTTGTGATCGTCATCTATTAGTCTATTGTCGGGCAATGGATGACAGCGACAGTAAGTACACTTTGCCAAGTAAGTTATGTTTGTTGACGATCCCGCATCCATGGATCAAAGGCTAAACAAGCATGGATGTAGCGTTGCTCGACAATTAGCAATAAATTCCGCTCAAACCGGTACTTGGGGCCGTCTTGAATTTGCTATGAGGTATGGGTAAAGCTTATTGTTGAAGGCCTCATGGTGACTTCAAGATGAAGAACAACAATAAAAGCGTTGTTTCATTGCTTATTACCATGTATTTGTAGAGACTTTGTCTCCTTTGCATTCCCTCCTTTATTGTTAACAGAGCAAAATAAAGCTCAAACTCACTGTT
The DNA here is from genome assembly GCA_002080025.1 of Modiolus philippinarum. Lineage (NCBI taxonomy): Eukaryota > Metazoa > Mollusca > Bivalvia > Mytilida > Modiolidae > Modiolus > Modiolus philippinarum. The sequence goes on from MJUU01060519.1 coordinate 129,221, forward strand.
TTGGCCATAATATCTAAAATAAGATGAATTATTTACATGTACAGTCAAATTTACCTTAGTGACCTCCTGTCTTATGTGACTATAACTTTTCTTTATCCCAAAGTAGTGATTTTTATATTGATTTAACCGGTTTTAAGAGGCATCTGTCTTATGTGACCCTTTTCAGAGTTCACATGGGAGGTCACATAAGACAGGCTTAACGGTACGATTTTGTAAATAAATAACTTAATCTTGTTGTCAGTGAAAATAAATATTATAATCGTTCTTGTCAAGAAAATAAATAAAATTTAATCTACCTCCGAATCTTTTATGTTTTGATTATATTTTTTGTTTTACCTTTTATCGCAGTTCGACAAGAATTTTAACTCGTTTGTTTATAATTTAATTTTGATTTGAAGATTTAATTTTTTATTGCAAATGCAAATAAATAATTTTATATGACATTTGGTGGAAATAAACAATTTGTTTGAAATTTTCATGTGATTAGATAAATTTGCCAGGCAAAATCGCCTAAGCCTCCCCCTGAAAATCAAATGGTCGTCCCTTATTATAGCGACAGATGACACATGTGCAAGGTCGCAATAAATACACAAAATAACAACGACCGAGTTTTTTTCCAATGAAGATTTGCATTATCAGCCAGAAATTAGGTTATTTTTTTTACCCCATAGCTTCAAAGGACAAATCTTCTTTTCTAAAACCAGTGAACCAGATGTGATTAGACCACCCGTCAACCAACATGGGCATTGTTGCTAAAAATGAAACATACGGGGAATAGTAAAATAATTTAAAACATTTACAGATACATGAGATTTAAAAGGTTTATATGACAAGATCTACTTCCCCTACAGTAAACAATTGTTCTGTTATATTGGAGTAATTGCCATTTTTGTCGATATTTCACATTTTAACCCCTTTGTAGCTCATCTGGCTATGCCATGGTGAGCATTTGCTTTTACTTGGCATCCATCGTCCGTCGTTAACTTTTCATTCAAAGCTTTTCTCCTCTGAAACCACTGTGCTAATTGGAAACACATAATTGGTCACAATAGTCCTTCGATGGTTCAATTCAAAAATTGTGTCTGGCTTGTCCGCACCTCATCCAAGGTGGTCGCTATCGGTAAGCATAATTTAACGTAGGGACCCTATTGGAAATGAATTCAAAGATTTTCTCTGAAACTAAGGAGCCAATTGGAACCAAACTTGGTCATAATGGTCCGTGGATGGTCCTCTTGGGTTTTTAATTTGTATGTTTGTACCTTATCAAAGATGGCAGCCAGCAGGAAACATATTTGTAACATAGGGCCCTGTGGAAATACATTCAAAGATCTTATGTNAAACTTATGTTTGAGCTATCATATAACAGTTCGCGATGTTTAATTGAATTGATATTTCAATTGAGATTATAAAATTGTTATTGTTAGTCAAGATTATGTAGTTTAGTTGATGTCGAACGTTTGCTCTTAAGACATCGTGTTTTTCGTATTCAAGATTATTATGTTTATGAGATGAGCTTTTAATGGGTCTTTATTATTCTGTTGTCGTTTACTTATATTCTTTTTTGTTGCTATGATAAATTTATTTCATCATATATTGATATATTTCCTCGTAGGTCAGGTGAAAAACATATTGGACATTGGTTGTGGGACAGGAAGAATGACAAATAATATAGCAGCTTATTTTCCTGATGCCCATGTAATCGGAATCGATCCTATCGAATTTGCCATAAATACTGCCAATAAGTCAAAAGATAACAATAAGAACGTCAAATTTATAAAAGTAGGTGCAGAATCGATGCCTGAAAAATGGAATGCGTTATTTGATTGGGTAATTGTATTTGATGTTCTGCATGACTTGCCAAATCCCCACGAATGCATTGAAGGTATCAAAAAAGTTATGAAGAAAAGTGCAATTATATCTTTTACGGATCCATTCTGCTTCTCTGATCATAAAGATAACATAGGATTAGAAAGATCAGCGTTAGCGCTATCAGCGAGCTGTTTCGTTTGTTTACCATCTAGTTTGTCTTCCAAGCCTGCAGTTGGATATGGTGTAGGTTGGGGTTTATAAAATAGGGCTAAATTTCTCGAGGAGCATGGATTTGAAATTGAAGGAGATGACAAATGTGTTAGCCGTATTCATTGTGTACAGAAAAAGTAATACCTGATCTGTCACTTCAACGTTGCTATAAGAATTGTTTTTATAATTTACCATAGCATCTGCAGAAAACGTACCTACCTGAATGTGACTTAATATGTGTCTGGCTGCTTTTATAAAGGGAACATAGCGAAGTATTTTTATGTTGATTGATATATTTAGCTTTTGCTTGGTGATGACTATCAATATTAGTGAAGACTATACTTGATGTGTAATTTTCGGAATGGTAGATGTAAAACAAGCAAGAAATGACCTATTTGTTTTTTACTCTTTTGTCTTTTTGTCTTTTTTTATACATATTTATTTTTTTCAGTATTTATTCACGTTATATAACGTTGTTGACATCGATCATTTCTACAGTTTTGCTAGAAAAGTTCGTCCCTCTCCAACTTTTTTTCAATCATATACACTTTTCATGCTCCATTGACTTGATGATCAATTTTTAACTAACACCTTACTTAGTCTTAGTGTCGGTGTGTACATGTGCAATTAAATTAAGAACTTTCTAATCGACACCCTTTACGTCCAATAAGAAAAGAAAGAGTTTATGAACTTGTCATAATAAAAATATTATTTTGTAAAACAATGTAAAAATAGTATATAAATTAATTTGTTAGAGAAATCAATTAAAACTAAATTTTAGTTGAGATATTTAATTAAAATTTATTTTAAAGGCCGGTACAAAATTGAGGATTATTTTACAAAATAACATAACACTAATTGTTTTGTGTGAACAGAAATGTAGAATAGCACAGAAATATTATATGATATTTGTTGTATAGGAAAAATCTTCTCAAGTGTATCGACTCTAAGTTGGGTAAAAAAATAGTAATTTGCTACTAAATCAATCGTCGGCATTGAAATCCATATAAGGTATTCTAACAAAAGCTAGGTGTATCAATAAGCGTGGAAAGATACAAATTTAAATAACAAAATCAATAAGTTGATCGAAACATTTTGAAACTGTCGAGCATCTTACTGTACATTTCAGTATTTATACTTATTGCCGTACGATAAACGAATAAAAAATATACAAGATTAACCATCTGACGAAAGTATCAGTTATCTCCTTATATTGTATTTTTCCCGCTTTTTTGTGTGTGTGTTTTGTTTTGTTTGTCTTGTTTGTTTGGTTTTTTTCTCTCTCTTTTGGTGACACTAATTCGCCAATTCATTTGCAGATATATACTTTGCTACTACCTATAATTTGGCTACATGAAACTAATTTATGATTTTTTATGTATGTTTACTTTTTAATAATGCTAACAAATATATTCAAGTTGTAGTCAATTCATTTTCAATTATTTTAATTAATAAATTTAAGCGCGATGAACTGTCGTTCTATATTCATCATAAAGCCTTAGCAATCCTTTCGAGATTAACAAAGGATTGAACTCGTTCTTTGACGGGACAAAGCAACATTTTATTACAGAATCTGGGCAGAAAGTAAATAAAAATGCTTTGAAGCTTTTATGACTCAACGCATGAAGCCACTGATGTGTGAAGTTGTCGAGATAACATTGACATCATATTTGGAGTACATCGATTTCTATATGTATTCATTGTAGTTTAAGTGTGCTCCTTGTTTGGCTTCATTTCGCTTAAATATTTTCAGAAACCATCTATTAGCCATAAACTGTACGTAGTTATTTTAATTGTCACAAAAACACATGTAAAAAGTCACATTTCGATAGAACTAGTTGACTAAAGACAATATGTTCACATGTGATCTCAATTCAAGAGACGTATTTACACTCAAGATAACAACAATTAAGACAGATTTATTTTGTTTTTACAATGGACGATATTTAATGCATGAATTTATTCCCGATGAATTAAGTTTTATGAAATACAATTATAAATTGTATTTTATTAGTAATGAAGGGATATGTAGTAAATGTACATGAAACAATGTCTGTACAAATACATGGTAAAACAAAGCAACAGAACAACGCTTTTATTGTTGTTCTTCGTCTTAAAGTCACGGTGAGGCCTTCAACAATGAGCTTTGCTCATACCTCACAGTAAGTTCAAGACACCCCTAGCACCGGTTTGAGCGGAATTCATTGCTAATTGTCGATCAACGCTTCATACATGTTCTTAATTATCCATGAATGCGGGGTTGTCAACAAACATTAATTAACTGGCAAAGTGTTCTTACAGTCGCTGTCATCCGTTGCCTGACAAAAAGACAAACAGAAGAGAATCACAACATTTAAACACCCACAGGGCATTCATCGAGTCAAAAGTAAGAAAACTTTGCATAATAAAATCATGAGATGTGGGTACAATAAACAGAGGCCAGAATAACAATTTGATATTACCAAAAATAAAAGAACCAAAATTTGAAAATATGATAGTGCATCCATATGAAAAATTCTCTCAAGCATAAGTTCACCATAACTGAAATGTATATAGAGTATACATCTCTCGCACGGGGAATCTTTTTTACGGACTTCACACTACAGGAGAGAAAAACACCTGTCTTAAATAAGTAATGAAGGGGTATGAAGTAAATGTACATGAGACAAAATCTCTACAAATACATGGTAAAAAAGGCATTATTTTTGTTCTTCATCTATTCAAATCTGTAACCATTTGTTCAAATGTATTATATTTTAGTTTCAATTACTTGAATAAACAATGAAAGGATACATGGGCAAACGAAAATAACTAAATACCGAGGTTACTGTCACTATGAACAGAAAAAAGTACTGTCCATACCAGGAACAGTGATTTTTTCACTGTCATTCACTGTTCTCTGCTGTGGTAGTACTGAGAAATATCTTTTAAGTACTGTCAAGAACTGTGCCAATCGGGGACAGTCATTAACAGTAATATCCAAGTACTGTGATTAACTGTCCAGTACTGTAACAGTAACATACAGTAAATGACAGTCTTTACGACTACTGTCATGCACTGTCCCGGATTGTCACAGTTCATGTCAGTTATTGACAGTATTTTGTGTTACTGTCATGTACTGTCCTTGATTGTAACAGTGCATGACAGTTAGCCACAGTATTTGAAATAACTGTGTTGCACTGTGGCGGATTGCGACAGTGCAACTCAGTTAATAACAGTGATTTTTTACCGTATATGTACAAGTTAATTCCTTTTATCTATAATTATCTAAAATTTTCAAAATCAATCTATTTTTATAGATAAATTGTAATAGTGTTCATGGATATTTATTTATAAATTATTTATTTATTTATTTATTTATGTATTTAAAAATTTATTTTTAATGTATTTAAAAAAATAAACTATTTTTATCTTTAGATTAACTCAGTTGCCAATATTTATTTTGCAAAATGTTTGTTTGTTTGTTTTTTAATTTCCAGCCGCAAATTGCAGATAGATAGAACGGTAACA
>MJUU01060519.1:135326-145936 GCA_002080025.1 Modiolus philippinarum
AAAAAAAATTAACAATTTTTAAATCCTATTTGAATAATATTTCTTTCAATTCTAGTTCTTTTTCTTTCTGTTGAATTTTGTTTTCTTATAAATCCATAAACAATTACATCTTTTCTCACCAACAAAATTTATTCTGCTGCAAAGTAAATAGTGTTCACTGTAATTTGCATAGCTAGTTCAGAGTTTTCACTTGGAAACAATGATGTCAGAGCATTCTGAATTATCAACATAACTTTTATCCAATGGGAATCACAAAGTAACAGTCTATAAGGGACCGACCATTTAACCTAAAGGGGGGGGGGGGTTATNCGCGCTTCGCGCGAAACAAATTATTTATTTTTTGCATGCATATCAACAAAATATTTTTTTTCAAAAGTAACAATATTTTTTGGGCAGAAAGCCTCCTTCAGAAAATTTTTTTTCATCATTTTGGCAGCCAAAATATTTTTTTTAATATAAAATCAGATCCAAAATATTTTTTTAGAAAAAAACCATAACCCCCCCCCCTTTCAAGTTAAATGGTCGGTCCCTAAGTATTTTATTATACCAAAAAAAAAAAAACAAGATTCACAATTTTTAAATCATGTTTGAATATTAATTCTATCATTACCAGTATTATTTTTCTGAATTTTGTATTCTTATTAAAACATAAGCAACTACACCTTTTCTCATCAACAAAATTCTATCTGCTGCAACTGTAGTTGTCACTTGGAAACAATGATGTCAGAGCATTCTGAATTATCATCAGATTGTTTATCGAATAAGAAAGCCAAAAAAAAGTTCAGGAAATATATTAATACTGCCAGTCAATAGTCCGAGAAACTATTGACCGGTAAAATTTGAAAAGGTGAAAAATAGTAATTTTATTTTAGAAATTTTAGTAGTAATGTTCATATACTGAGGTATACTAATAATTCATTGCTGATTGCATTAACTTCCAAGTAATAATAATATGTCAAAACTAGGTCTATAAAATGCCAAATTAATAAATGAAGTAGGGTGGTTCTACATGGTATTTTATTTTTTAATTTATACTTTTACATCACATATATTTTCAAAATGTATTGCAATACTAATTAGACTCAAATATCTCAAATATAAATGAATGAAAATCATGCTCTTGTGAATGACATTTGTTTTCAAATTGTATGAGCAAGTATTTCATGCGTTGAGTTACACTGTATTATTGATTTTTGCAATCATCCAAACCAGGGGTCCAACCTAATTGGTTGGAGAAGTCTTAATTTGGTTGGAGCAAAATCGTTTGTGTATGAGTTAAAGTTACTTTTTTGGCAATGACTAAATAAATTCACCTTTTTCAGTCAATATTTGTTCAAAATATATAAGATTCCCAAAGCTATTGAAGAAAAACATCAGCGACCTACATTTTGAACTTCCGCGATACTTGTTCAAAATATTAAAGATTACAAAAGTTTTTGAAGAAAACCGTTTCAATAACTTGAAACGGTTTTCTTCAAAAACTTTTGTAATCTTTAATATTTTGAACAAGTTTTGAATGGAAAAGATTCAATTATGATTATTGCCGAAAGAGAACACATTCAGAAACTTAAATGCTCTGAATAACCCAAATTGATACAGAAACGGTTTTGCTCAAACCAATTACGTTGGTCCCCCTGCAAAGGCCTTCAATCATTATGAAGCTTTTAAAATGCACAATGCTTACATTTGTACTATATATACTATTTTTTAGAAAAATTTTATTTGAATTTTCAATTTTTGCATTCAAATGTGTGTTGTTCACAGCCTTATACGCAGTTTTTATTTTGATGAACAAATACTGTCTTCGAGTATATTATTATTGTTATGTTTATTATTTTATACCCCCGCTTTAATGGGGCTGTATATATTGATCATGGTGTCCGTTCGTTCGTTCGTTCGTTCATCCGTTCGTTTGTTCGTTATTCGGTCTGCCATAGGGGTATATACTTTGTGGCGACAACTCCTCCTCGACCATTAGGTGAAATTCAATGAAATTTTCAGAGAATATTAAGAATATATTTCCATTGTGCAACAGCTATTAAAATTTTGATTTGACTTTTTTGTTGATTTATTTACTTCTGGAATCAAATGGGGGTAGTGTGAGGGTATATATATATATGTGTGTGTGAGCTTTGCTCACAATTTTTCTAGTTTATTTCATTTTTATTTATCTATTTATTTTATTGCTTTTTTATTTATTGAATAATTCGGTTTTAGAATAACATCACTTTCAGCCAATGTATTAATAAGCCTTATTTGAACGTCAACATGGAAAAGCATAAGTTACCATAAGGCCGGAAATTCGTCATTAGGCTGATTTTACCATTTGTGATTGGAATAAAAGAATGCTAAACAGTATTGAAAAAAAGACTTTTTACGGCATCATTATGGCAGTTATTTTGTTCAAATAATGATACCAATTGAACAAACGTAACAACAGAAGTGGCGAGGTGAAACATGTAGTGATATCAAATTATATGGGTTGGTACTTTTAGATACATTTATTATCCTTAATTAGTTATAAGGATGAGCTTGCTTGACACAAACACGATTTTACCGCAATAAGATTGCTTAGGTCAACAGTTTCTTTGTTTACAGCTACGTTTGAAACAAACGGTATTACATGTATGATGATTTTTTTTAATTGTTTACGTGTGGGCATAGGACATTTGCTCTTTTTTACCTGTGATTCGGTTGGTTATTTGCGTGTCTAAACTTTGGACATTTATTTTTTTTTCATACCTGTATAAAAATACCACATTTCCGCTTTTTTTACTTGTGTTTACCTATTTTCAAAAAGTAAATGAAATACAAATTGCAAAGAATTTTTTAAGTTCCTTAAAAGGAACAATTTTATGCAAATCAGCGAGCAATTTTTTACACTCCCCTGACCAGTGCTCGATAATTAAATGCTTTGGGTGATTTTTGTAATTAAGTATGGAACAATTCAAAAAGAATACTATTCTTATGTGTAATTGTTGTCTTTACTAAGATATTGAACAAACAAGTTCATGTGCTGATAGTCGAATAAAAAAATACAGGCAATAATTTCAAGTTTGCCTCTGCCATTTCATAAATTTAGAGTCTCCAAAAACAGAGATTTTAATCAAAAAATAATAATGAATGATAAAATTGTCCAGAAGTGAAAAACCTTGAACACTACAACATTGTTTAGCCACAATAAGAACGGATAACACAGCTTAAATAAAGATCAACAATGATTACGTCCCCAAACTGACCTCATTTTTATGTTTTATTTAGCTTCCGGTTATTTGCTTTGTCAAGTTACCCCGTACTCCGTATCCGGCCTGATCAGCACAAATTAATGGGACAGGTCCATTTGTTATAAACTGTTTTATCAGTATTGATGATGAAGAAAAGGTTTATGTCATTTTCAATTGATATTTTATTTGTATGGTAACAATATCGCATTATCGAGCACTGGTATCAAAAACTGAATTTTCAAGCTTTTTCAAGACACTGAAATAAACATGCCCTGTCATGAACCTTTATCGAATACGGGAGCCCTCTTGGTCGCATCCTGAATCCTAAGGTTGTTCACTATAAAATATATGGGTGTAAACTGATTTACTTAATTAATGGCAATAAAAGTAAGGAAAATCACTTTTTTATTATCGAGCACTGGTCAGGAGAGTCTATATAGTTGAATGTTTAATATTATCACTTAAAAAAACATGACGGAATAAAGTAAAGCTCAATTTGTTTTTGTACTTGAATAGAAAAAAAATGAGAATAGACTTTTTATGTTTTTGAAGTGACTTTTGACGACAGTGTTTGTGTTCAATACCTGTAGTTTTTATTTCAGACTTAGACGTCCAACTGTATGAGCATAAGTAGTTCCAGTTTTAAAATCAAACGAAGATTTTCTTTGAAAAAGCACAAATGTCCTTTGTAAGAGAAAGTGCAAAAGCGCAAATGTCTTATCAAAAAGAGCAAACGTCTCTTGCCGTTACCTGTGTTGCCCTTTCAAGTATTTATAAGACGAGACAACCTTTGCATTAAAATGGTATGCAGAACACAATAGTAATCTAAATCACAACTAAGGTGAAATATCAACTCATCAACTATTAGTACAATTGATTGTCATGAACCCATAAACATAGACCTTTTAATATTTGGTTCTGAGGGTTTAAATTTAGAAACAAGCATAAATATTTTTCTTACAGTTCAAAAGTATTTTTGAAAAGTAAGAGGTTTATAAATACAGAACTTGTATTTTTCTCTGCGTTTCTTCCTCTTCTCACGTTTGTGTATTTCTACATGATTTTTATGTATATGTGTTTATCAATATAACCTTTGTGGAACAGTATATACTTAAGATGTCTGTCAATTGTAATTTGGAGACAGATTAGTATACGCTTGAATAATAGAAAAAAGAAGGGAACGGGGAATGTGTCAAAGAGACAACGACCCAAAGAAGAGTAACAACAACTCAAAACCACCATAAGATCTTCAATGAACGGTGAGAAAACCCCAGACCCAACGGCAGGTCGGAGTCGGCCCCTGAATAAAGAATAACCTTGTTTCTGAATCCAGTAGTTTATTTGTCTTTATGTATATTTAAGTATGTTTATCTTAAACTAAGGTGAAATATGAGGTTAAGAGATACATATAAAACATGTGCCGGATTGTTTTTTTTATCACATTTAAAGTCTAAATGAGCAGATAAATAATATTACTAAGTAAGTTGGAGTGGTGTTAATTTCAGTAAATTATTATTGGTTCATGGATATGGGTTCCAAAGCAATTTCCTATTTGATCCTATATTCTATCTATCTCCGATATTTGTGAACTATAATTCGGTCTTGGAAGACATGTTTGCCAATGATTATCGTAACGGTAATTTACTTGTAACTTTATATTCTCATTATTGTTTTCATTTGTATTTTGTTTATACATTTTTCAATGAAAAATAATTTGTCTCTGACCAAGACAACTTTACATTTATCTCGTTTTACTTGTTTGGTGACAGGATATAATTTCTTCCGATTCGGTGTAATTTCCTTTGGGAACTGCTCGTGTATTCTAACTTTTGTACCTTTGAGCTTATTCTAACATTCTCTTTGTCTTGCATAGAAACAAACTTCGCGAATATCTGGGACTTCTATTGCAGTTTCTTTTTCCGAAACGATGCACGGTCCAGAAAAATTTCAAGTTTTCCTTGATAAGTGTCTTAGATTTCAATTTTGTGTTCTCATCTTGACAATAATCGATTCCTGTAAAAACGATGAGATTCGTTTGAATTGATCGCCATTTTAACTCTACCTCATCGTTTATCATCTATGTTCATGACGCAAAATTGTTTTTTTCCCCAAATCTTTGATGTTTGAGATATTTTCTTTACATCGATCTACAACTTTATTCGTTATGTGACCAAATGAAAGATTTCTGTTCTCTTTTCTATTTCTCTTTTTCTTTTCATCACAAACTCAAGTTTGCTATTGATATATTTTGTACTCCTTTTTTTGGACTCATGCTTTTTGTGCTCTTGTCCATTTCTGCATATAGATCCAGTTTCTGTTCGATATATTCCATTTTCTACGCCATCATTTTGACGCGATAAGCTAAAACAGATATTCTTTCCGTTTGTTTCTCAAATTTCTACAAGCTATGTTGAATGTCACGCATCTATACTACTAAAATAATGAGACGCTTTTTGTTAGCCAGGTTGCTGCAGAAACAACAAATACTACGACTAAGCTTCATATATCCAAACGTTGGGATTGTTGTGCCATTTTAAAATCTCATTGGCATATATGCAATTGTGCCTGCATTTAGCTAATTAATTAATTAATTACGGAATTGCGGATTCCGTCATCGGTCCGAAATTATAAAGGTGTGATTTATAATTAATTTCCCTTGATTTCAAACTCGGATTTCAAATTCGTTTTATAAGTAATTTATTTTACGGAATAGCCTTTCTTCCATTAAGAAATATGCACAGTTTGTTATATTTTTATGGTAAAAATTAAAGCTTTTTTATATTTTTGATATATAAATTATTTAATTGAAGTTCTAACTATCGATTTTTACCTTAAGCTAGAGAAATATATTTTTTCTACTTATGTCTTTTGAAATAATTCGTCATAACTATAAGAAGATCGAGCATGTCACCACTCATTGAAATTTATCACAGAGTTTGTCAAAATTTAGATGAAAGACTATATACTGTAATAACGTTTTGCGATATATCCAAAGCTTTTGATAGGGTATGGCACCGGGGTCTCTTAGTAAAATTAAAGGCATATGGAATTACTGGAAATCTCCTAGATTGGATCAAGGATTATGTCAGCAACAGAAAACAACTAGTCTTTATTAACAACGAAATGTCCGAACCTGGGGATATTAAAGCTGGAGTACCACAGGGGTCAGTTTTTAGTCCCTTATTATTCCTTTTGTATATAAATGACATTGTAGACAACTTAAGTAATATAGCGCGATTATTTGCTGATGACACATCTCTTGTGTATTCTGGTCTTGATTTAAATACAATAGAAATAGAAGTGAATAGTGATTTGAGTAAAATAAATGAATGGTCAAACAAATGGCTAGTTAACTTTAATCCAAAAAAGACGAAAGCCCTTATCATCGCAAATACTAACTGCTCTTTAGATATGAATATTGAATCTAATGGTGAAAAAGTTGAAATTGTCGAAAATCACAAACATTTAGGTCTCACTTTTTCGTCTGATGGTAACTGGTCGACACATAGAAAAAATTTCAAATTCTGCTCTAAAGCAGGTAAACGTTTTGAGAAAACTTTCTGTTATCAAAAAAAAGGTCTTATAAATATTTAAGTTAGTTTTATTCGTCCTCTTTTAGAATATGCTGCTGAGGTATGGGATGGTTGTTTTTATTATGTAAGCCAAAAACTTGAAAAAATACAGCTTGAAGCAGCAAGAATAGTGACAGGACTCATAAAATATGCTAGTAAAGAATCGTTATATTTTGAAACGGGATGGGAACCACTATCTGAGAGACGCAAACAAAGTAAAATTACAACTTTTTATACAATACATAATTTGTGTCCACAGTATCTACACGTATGTTTGCCCCCAAAAGTATCTGACAACAATCGATATGATCTCCGAAATAATGATGAATATATTGTTCCAAGATGTAGGGTAAATGTTAGTGCCGTCTACCACCAGAGTATGGAATAATTTAGGTCCGAGTATACGCAATTCTGGAACACTCTCCATTTTCAAAAATAAAACCAAACATGTTAATTTCAAATCTCCAAATTAGTACGATGAAGGAAATAGAAAATTGAATATATTGCATACTAGACTAAGACATCAATATAGCTCTTTGAACGCAGATTTGGCAAGAATACATGTTGTTAATAGCCCAAGCTGTGCTTGTGGTGCTCCATACGAAGACGCTATTCACTTCTTTCTTGAATGCATCCATTATCGTAATGAAAGGTCTGAATTAGATAGAAAATAAAATGAAATTAATATTGAGGCCCATATAGAAATTATATTGTTTGGAAATGACGATGTAGACGATAAAATGAATTCAAAAATATTTGACTTAGTTCGTACCTATATCAAACAAACTAAGAGGTTCCAATGACATGCCTGTTCTTCATTTTTACTCTTCTTTTTTCTGTTTAATTAAGTTACTTGTTACAATAATGCTGTTATTTTGTCATGTCTAATTATTTTGTTTTGATTCTTATTATATCTATTTTTTATTTATTTAAAATTTGTAAAAATGTTTAAAGAATTGTTATGTGGTTGCAATTGCTGCTTTGTAAATATGTTTAAGGAGAGGACTATTGATAAGTTGTAATAACTTGTTGTCCAATCCTATTGCCTGTGTTTATGCAATAAAATATTATTAAATTAAATTATGTCACCACGCAAGATTAGTACAACAAGCCACGATACCTACCACATTTCTCCTAATAAAACTCCATTTTCTTCTAGGGAGTAGAGAAGTTTGTCGGACAAATTTCTCATTGCTAAAATTGGTGTAATAAAGTATTTAATCTCAATGAATTACTTATTTTGAATTTAAGCAGAATATTTTCAGCGACGGCCTCACTTGGCGTCCGTCACAATGATTCTATAGTTTAGTGTTTTGGTTTGTTAGTTTGGGACTTTGTTGTCTTTTTCAACATCTGAATCATTTTGCTACAAAGGCTTTATTGCATCGCCAACTGTCATTGGTTGGTACTGGACAGATCATCCAATCAAACTCCAGAGGAAGAAAAATAACGGCAGTAGAATACCGAAGGAACAAAGGAATATTTTAAAAAAAGACGAAGTCTTTAGACATGGCCAAACCGAGAACACAGAAAACAATGACGTTAGACACAAAATAATGACGTTAGACAGAATAGAAATAACAAAATTCCGATCCACATACAAAAATAAACAATATCATTTTAAATCTTTTAGTGCAACTACAGATGGGTGATTTACCATAGAAATGTTGAGATATGACGAAGATAAACATGCAACAAGCAGTGAGCAGCATTAAAAAAAATCGGTCAGCCCAATCTTTAAGAAAGTTTGTTTTTTGGCAAAGTTTTCAAACTTACAATTGCTCTCTTGACCGGGTGGTCTTTTCATATCAAGGATATTGGATCAATAGGCCGAGACAGTTCAGTCATTACTTTTTATTTTGACCTTTTTGTACAATAAATGATAAAAATATGTTCCTATGGCTATACATGTGATATGGTTAATTGTTGATGACATTTTCACGGTATGCATGTGTGTCATATCTGTTTTTATTAGCATTTTGAATTATATATACTGTGTTGATCATGATGTTACGTCAAGGATGAAGATCTAAAAAAATATTTATATAAAAGTTGATGAACGAAAAGACGGTAAGAATTTGGCTTGCAGCACGTAGCACAGTGAAATTGAGGGCATTAACCCTTGAAAATGAAAAACACCATGCGATCACGATGCACGAAAATAATCCTTTACCACCAACAATAAACATATATACACTGTCAGTTACAAAGCACAGTGCACAATGGACCAATTCAGAAATTGTACTGCATTCTGGGATTGAGGTAGACCACGACGTTGGTCAAGACATGTTTCGCGAGTACGGAATTTCTGAATCCGTACATTATGTACAACGTCGAAGTCGAGAAGGTGTTATTGGAAATCAAATATTACCGAAATGCCAAAAAAGGCAAATTAGTCTTCGATTAGCCAACTTTTACATGCACAAATTTAAAGTCGATTCACTTGAATTTTGTGTTTGATCAAGAATTTTCATTTTTCGTGAAGATTGATGAATTTTGTTTTAACAGATTATTGTAAGATATATTTTCTTTTTAATTATATAATAAAACGATTACGGTCTTTTGTATCAGTCGATTATCGGTTTTAAATAGACCTCTAAATATCAATATTGACTGGCGCTCGATATCGGTTTAAAATAGACCTCTACAAAAGACCATAATTATATAATACAAGTATCACATGAACGGCAAACATTTTTCACAATTAAAAATACTGTTATATAAAATAGTTCTCAATCATGTTTTTCAACCTTTTTTATTTTGCAAATGATTCCAGTAAATACAGCTCTGTCTGTAATTTCTATATTGCTCCATTCTCAGTAAGGGGGCCTTTCGTAATCCTCATCCACGGGTTTCTACTAGTAACTTCTAATTTGCTATTAAGAAAAGTATTGGCGCTCGTGTCAAAATATTGATCTGACATCGTATGGAATGAGTTTTGCTAAATTCGGTCTGATAATGCCCGTTAAGAAACTATAACCAAGACCTTATAAGTAAGAACAACACTACATGCCATTCACAGTGGCAGATATATAACAACGTTATACCATTTTCACACAAAATGCACAAATATTTTAGTTCTCTATGAACTTTGTAACAATTTTCTTTACCGTATAGTGTCCAGTTCTCGAAGGGAATAGTTCTTCATAAAATTATACAAATAAAGGCAGGTTAGACAAACATGAAACAAACTTTTAACGGATGCTCAATTTTTCGTGCATTTCCCTAGCAGTACGTTCGGGATAAATTGTACATGTTATGTATTAATCACAACGTTAAATTATTCTACTGCACAGAATTCAAATTACATTCCAACAAATTTTGTTACATTTTTATATAATTTCTATTTCAAATATTTTATTGAATATAAACGTATTCAATGGGATCGGATAACAGGCATAGCCTATATATATCCTCTCCCTACAAGATGGAACATACAACAATATATACATATATATATATATATATAATTAGATAGGAGATACATTCGACACAAACATATTTTTAAGATACATGTATTTGAATGTCTAATAACAGCAAACAAATAAAAATTATTAGAGTATAAGATTAAACATAATTTCTTAGAATTTATGTATCTCTATATATCTTAAATATTTTGGATATTTAATGGAGAAATAAAAATGGTTTGTAGCCCATCAATGATTTAATACTATTGAACTATTTTTTAAATATAATTTTAATGAATATTTTATTTTTTATATAAATCAGGCAGAGTAAATCCAAAATGGGATGAAAGATAAATAAAAATAGAGAATAAGCAGGGGAAAAAAAGAATATACACAAACAAACAGAA